>JAJIBD010007528.1:0-15860 GCA_021461705.1 Cryptotis parvus | reverse complement strand
GGTCTCTGGTAGTGGTGGTGGGATTGGTGCTGAATGATGAATCTTTCTAGCAACTGTATTGTGAAAAATTTTGTATTTTGTTAATCACGGTGTTTAAAATAAATCATTATTTAAAGGGAAAATTTTTTAAAAAAAATGTCCAGGCAAACAATAGATAGATAGACAGACAGACAGACAGACAGACAGACAGACAGACAGACAGACAGACAGACAAATAGATAAATGTGTTCAGGGTTGTTGGCAAAAAAAACTGATTTACAAAGCTGTACAACACCAATGTTCCAATCAATGTTCCAATACCAATCCCACCATCAGTATAACCTTCCTTCAATGTCCTCAGATTCCCATCTAGCCTCAATCCTGCCCCCTTAGAAGGCACAAATTTACGTCATAATGCTTGTTACAACAAAATGACAAATGGAATTCAGTAAACAGATTAATGAAAGTCAATTTGTAATAACATAGTTCACAATGGAGCTACTAAAGTCATTGCCTAAGGATTTACTGAGCTAGGCAGTGGTTACGGAGCCTTCCTTGTTACTATTTTTGCTCATTGAGCTTGGTAGGTTTCTATGCAACTTTCTCATCAAGTTTTCTGTGTTCCTACTGAGCTGTCAGTACCAGAAAATTTGGAGGTGGTGGGTGGTCACATACATGGATGCCTGCTTCCTGAACTGTGGAATTGGGTTGTTTATGTCAGAAAATGTGGGGGACTGCTCAGGCTACCCAGAAGGGAGGGAATCTGCCTGCGCCCATTCCAAGAAGACCACAGAGTTTTCAGCCTGAAGATTTATCTACCTGGAACAATTTAGCAGCTTTATCAATGGAGTTTTGATAGTAAATTTCAGAGTATCTCTGAATTGCTTTGGATAGCATGGACATTTTATCAATAATCATTATTTCAGTATATAAGAAGAGAATATTTTTTCCTTTCTTTATATCTTCAACTTCTTTTATCAATGTCTTGTGGTTTTCAGGTAATACTTCTTTTACCTCCTTGGTTAAATTTATTTCTGGGTTCATTTACCCCTCAAATAGAACAGTAGTTAGGTACTTCCCTAATCTCTTTCACATCTGAAAACCTGAATAATACTTTTGACTCTCCCCAAATGCAACTGATTCTAGCCTGCTGTTGACTGGAAACTTTTCTGATAATAGAGTTGATTAATACATATTTAATATGCAACATGGGCTCTGTACTCAGGGATGGATCACTCCTGGTAGGGCTCCAGGAACTGTATGTGCTGCCAGATAGAACCTGGGTCAGCCATGTGCAAGGCAAACATGGTATCTGCTGTTATATAGCTCTGGCTCATATATTGTATTCTTAGAATAAGGTGAACCACAGAAAAGAACATTGAAAGGAAGTGAAGATACATACATTGCATTGTATATATTAAAATTGTGCGGTGGGAGGACAAAAAATTGTAAGCTTACATGATCTTCTTACAAGAGAATTGTTTGTCAGAACCTAAATCAACATTCAAGGAATTCATGGTTTTATTTGCTTGTCAGGAGCACGTTTCCGGCATTACTAGTGGCACCTTGTATAGGTTCTGTGATGTTTGTGAACTGAGATATCGTACTCAATGCCAGGAGAAATAAATCAGGACAGTGAGAGTCCACTTTTATTTTCTGCGACATGCACTTTGCTGGAGAGTGGAACCGTTCACATGGAGATGATTGCTGTCACACAATGTTTAAAGCAGAAACTGATAATACTTGTGCTCACAACAATAGAAATAGTGACTGTGGCATTACTATGTGTTTTCCATATATAAAATCATGCCATGATGCAGAGATTCAGACATACAGGGAAGAGCTGCCATCCGCTCTCCCCTAGCTCAGCTGACCATAAGGCGCCCAGGAGGGGGACAGGTTCTAGTCCCACCCTGCCACCCCAGTAGGGCCTCAGAAACCGCCAAAGAAACTCCGCTCACCATAATTGCAGCCATTTTCAATGTTCAGACTCCACAGTTCATCAGAGCCTCACCCAAAGAGAGAAGCCGATTTCAAGTCTAGCTCACCAGATCCCCACACAACAGAGCAGCCGATTTCAAGCCCAGGTATGAGGTTCTAGGCAGCAAAAAGTTACCAGGCTTTCATGGAGATGGAGCTGGGATCCCCCTTCCCCCATCTCTGTCCTGTCCAGGAGGCCTGGTGGACCTGCCCACAAACTGTCTCCAGGCTGTTGGCCATAATACAGAGACTCAGACACATGGGGCAGAGCTGCCATTTGGTTCTCCTCGTGTTGCGCAGCTGCTTTGCAGCCATGCGGTACATCAAACTAGTGGAAACCAACCACGTTCTAGAAACTCAGAAAGTAAATTCAAGAACAGCATTTGGCCAGATTCTCCCATAACCAAGAATAGGGAAGAAAATGGATTATCAATAACATTGCCATGTATGTGCTTTAATGGTCAATACAATCTTGGGCGGAGCGATAGTCCAGCGGGTAGGGCGTTTACCTTGCATGCAGCCGGCCTATGCCGGCCTGGGTTCGATCCCGGCATCCCATATGGTCCCCTAAGCACCGCCAGGAGTAATCCCTGAGTGCAGAGCCAGGAGAAACCCCTGAGCATTGCCGGGTGTGACCCAAAAAAAGCAAAAAAAAAAATGTGGTCAATACAATCAGTGCCAGCTGATGGAGTAGGCATGGGGATTGGGGTGGTGGGAAATGAGGGTCCTGGTGGTGGGAACACACTGGTGGTGGGAGCAGTGTTGAAGGATAAATCATTTTTTATCAACAGTATTATGACAACTTTTTACTTTGCAAATTACAGTGCTTCAATAAAAAAGGGGAAAAATCATGTCATGTACAAATAGTGACAACTTTACTTGCTCCTTTCCAATGTGAGGTACATTACCTCTAAAGCCATTTTGTTAAGAGTTTAATGGAAATGCTTCTTCTGCAACTATTAATATGATTACATGATTTTTCTTTTTACTGATATGTTTGTCATATAATATATAGTTGTGAATGTTAATTTCATTTATATCCCTAAAATAAATAGCCTTGATTACAATGATCTTTAAGAAAAACATTGTTGAATTATGTTTTCTAATAGATTGCTGAGGGTTTTTGCATCCATGTTCAATAGGGAAACTAGCCTACAATTTTCTTGTATGTGTGTGTATGTGTGTGTGTGTTTGTCAAGGTTTGTATCAGAGTGATGGACTGATGTCCTCATAGAAATGTTTAATAGCATGCTTCCTCTTCAGTTATTTGGAAGAGTTTGAGCATAGCTATTAAAGTTCTTTAGAGCCAGGAGGTAATCCCTGAGCACCCAAGATTAAGCTATTACTTGTGCCTTGTGATGGCAGACTTCTAGCGCTGCTCCTGGCAATGCTCAAGAGGCCATCGGTACTGGGGACCAAATCCAGGTCTAGGGGTACACCTAATTCCAGTTCTGACCTATACTTATGTGAGGGAGAGTCTTTATAATGACTCTTCACAACTTCCTCTTTTTTCTGTTTTTCAGCTTCTTTTTTTTCCTATCCCTTTCTTTTGCAGCGATTTCATTGTGATAAAGGGTATAGAAAGGAACACATGCTTGGCTGTGTTCACACGGACTGCCATTCACTTGTTTGCACATTCAGCCACAATGCTTGCTTGGGTGCTCTCTGTTAGTTGTGCTGCTTGTATATATTCTGGCTTTAGTGCTTGCCAGGGGGTGACTGTAGTGATCACATGCATGTTGGCTGGGAGAGGGCAGGGTATTGCACTCCTGAGTGTACTGTTCTCATAGCGTTTGGTTGCAGTCACGCTTAAGCTGTGGTGCTTGAATGCACCTGGATGTGGTCTGTGATCACACATCCTACTGTGCCACAGAAGTCAGAGTATCTGACAGAAGTGCCAGAACAGTTCCCAGTCCATATGTGTGGCACCAGGGATCTAACTCATGGCCTGCTGCTTGCAAGGTAGATGAAATTCACCCACTAAGTCATACCACAGACCCTTGTTCATCTTTTTGAAGAGCTCATAGTTTTACTAATAACTTCTATTGTCTTAAGTTTCCATTTAATTTTTGTTACAGTTTTTTTTTGCTCTATGAATCTTGAGCTTCATTTATTTATTTATTTTTCTAGCTCCTATAGTTACAGTGTTGAAATGTCTCCTTGATGTGATCCTGTATTAAGATTGTATTAAGATGTACTTAGCTCTTGGGACCATTTTAATTGCATCCATAAATTTTGCATTTTCATTTTTTAAAGATTTCTTCATTGACTCACTGGTTTTTCAGTAACATGCCTAATCTCTACCTTTTTTGGTGAGTTTATAACCCTGTTATTGTGTTCTGTCTCATATCATCGTGGTTGCAAAAGGTGACTGTGATTTTAGTTTGTTTGCATTTACTGAGACTTGTTTTGTGAACTGGATAATGTTCCAGGTGTGACTGAGAAGAATGTGTATTCTGATGTGCTTGAATGGAATGTTCTGTATATATCAAGACCATCTGCTCTAATATTTAGTTTAAGATAGACATTCCCTTGCTAGTTTTAAGTGAGAAAAATCACTGAGGTTTTATTTACTGAGAAATTTACTGAGGTTTTATTCTTCCTTTCTTTTGTAACATATTCACCTATTTCATTTCATTTGATTCTCTGTATTTGTTTCTGTGTGTAAGTGGAACAGCTGGCTCTTCTGGTCATGAAAGGGTGGCCTTGAGTGGTGTTGAAACTTTTTGTTCAACTTTGTCCTATTAGTTGGTTGTCTAGGTAACCTGGTTTAGTCTTGACAGGGCCCTGCATAAAGAATGTGCCAAGAGACATGTCAGTGTTCCAGGAGAGGAATCTCTTCTAGCATTAGATTAAGGCTAATTTGAGGCCAAACTCTCAGGTATAGTTTTTACAACCATGCCAGTACCTCGTGTCCTGTAAATCCTCAGCCATGAGACCCTGCGATACGGAGGTGTCCTGTGTATTCAGATGAGCATATAATCTACTTCCTGGAAGGTCACTGAGAAGCTAAAACCAGGCCAAGGATTTGTGAAAAAACAGCAACATCCTCCAGTCCCAGTCTACACTCTGAGAGCACCTCTGGTTTCGGTGGGACAGAGGCTGATATGGGAGGAAAAGCATTAAAATGGGACTCTCCAGCTCTGCTCTAGCAAAAATGACACTCTCTGGGTCTGCATCCCCAAAGAGTTCCAAATGACCCTTACCCGACCCGGCAATCCCCACCCCCTACTCCCAGCTGCAGCACTGGGGACTGAACTCATTCAAGACAGGTCCCTGACCACACTCCAGAGCCGTCCGCTGAAATACTATCTTTTCTCTCCCTGCTTTTAATCATCTCTTTTACACTGAGTGCTCTTAGCTTTCTCCATAAAACATGCAGATGATTTTTCTTTAACCTCCTTGAGATTCCCTGAACTTTCTTCCTAAACCTGAAACTTTGTCTTTCAATCCTAGAAAAGTCATTCTTGATTCATAATGTCATTCGATATCACCTATTTTCCACTTTCTTCTCTATTTAGAATTCTAACTGTTGGATCCAATATGTTCGATTTTCTTAAAATATTTCCTATGTATTTTAATTCTTTTTATTTTTCACCCCATTGTCTTTCTGTGCTGAATGCTAGGTAATTTCTTCGATGCTGACTTAAAGTTGCCAGTTCTCTCAGCTATGTCTAATTCAATGGAGTTTCTAATTTCACTATATGGAGATAAAAGTAGCTTTATAAATTAGTATTTATAACATAACGACTCAATAGGAGTATATGCTGCAAAGTAGTCACCACAATTACTCTAATTCACATCAATTTGTACTTTTATCATACTATTAACAGTCCTTTTGAAAGCGTTGTTTTGATGGGTCAGAGAGCTGTGTAAGCTGGTAGTACATTTGCCTGAATCCAGCCAATCTGGTTTTGATCCCTAATACCATACAAGATCCCCTCAGAACTGCCAGGACTGGATACAAAAAAAAGCAAAAAAAAAAAAATTAAATAAGCAAATAAAAAAAAATCAAGGAAACAAACAAACAAAAAAGGTCATTTTGAGGACTGGGAATTTAGCTCAGAGGTAAGGCAGTTGCCCTGCATGTTGACACCATGGTCAAATCCCTGGTACCACACACAAAATATTCACCTTGACATCGTTGTGTACTTTGTGTCCCATAAACAATCACTTACTAGCACTACATTTGAGAGCATATTTACAGTTCATTATTTCTACTGAGGCTGGCTTATGAGGCTTGCTTTACATGTGTTTGGTGATTTCTGATATCAAGTTCATTTTCATTATAATTTATTTTTGGAAAATATTTTAATCTTCACTTTGGGAATTTCTTTTTTTTCCCCCCTATTTTTTGGGGTTGGTCCACACCCAGTATGTTCAGAGCTTACTCCTGAATTCTGTTTTCAGGGATCACTACTACTGGTGGTGCATGGAAAACTATGTGGTTCCAGGGTCCAAACCAAAGTTGGTTACATGCAAGGCAAGTGCCTTGCTTCTTGAGCTCTGTCACCTAGCTCCTACTTTGGGGAATCTTTGGGTTAAGAAGCAGTGTGCAAAACTAATATCATAAACCTTACAAGATGCTGTCCTGAGATTTGTGGAGCTTCTTCCTCAATATATACGACTTAGAGCCAGCCTGGTTTGCTTTTTGCCTTCTCTGCTCATTCTGTACATCACGGGTTCTTTTAAAGCTGTCCGATATGGACTAACATTCTTCTTGCTGAACACCGTAATGATCTCACAAGGAGTTAATGCTGGAGTCGACAAAGCTTCCTCCACTGCCTCTAAGCAACCGTCCTACATCTATTCAGTTAGTTCCTTAACGCCCTTGTCTCATTATGTTGCTCTACTAGCAAGCTATCAGTGGCTATTATCTTCCATGGACCATGGGAAAAGAAAAAGAAAAGTTCTTTGTTCGAGATCCACCATAATGCTGATTCATCCTTTAAAAAATAATATTATATTTATATGTCAGGGACCAAACTCACAGCCTCAAACATGCAAAGCCTGTGCTCTATCCTATGTCAGCATTAAAAAATTACCATTGCTAAGTTCATGTGTTTACAATTATGTTTAGATTTATGGTCTTGGTGTACACAACTAACCACCAACAAAGTGTTTAAGACTCCCTAACCATGTCCCTGTGGCAATGTTTTTATAAATTTATAGAAAAGCTCAAAAGATAGTTCAGACATACCTT
This sequence comes from Cryptotis parvus, assembly GCA_021461705.1. NCBI lineage: Eukaryota > Metazoa > Chordata > Mammalia > Eulipotyphla > Soricidae > Cryptotis > Cryptotis parvus. The sequence continues at coordinate 8,698 of JAJIBD010007528.1, read as the reverse complement.
GAATCCAATTTTACATACTTTGATATCTTACATTACTATGGGCATTTTTCATTATTAGGGGACTGAGATCCGTTCATAACTTTTTACAAACTTCATTCCTTATTTGGGCTTTCCTAATCGTTCCCTCTGTTCCTTTTCTGCTTCAGGTAACTGTCCAAGATACCAGATCCCACTATGTCACTTTAGTCTCTGTTCTTTGAGGGGTTTTCATGGCTTTGATAATTTCAAGGAGGTTTGGGGTTTTATCTATGTTTTTCTCCTGGTGAGATCGGAATTCTAGGGAGAAAGAACACAAAGCAGAAGAACTTTTTTTATCATGTCGTATCAAGGGTGATACTGACCTTGATTTGTGTATGGGTTTCATATACATGAATCTGTAAAGCTATTTGCCTTCCCTTTATTATTGGGGGTCAGTCACTAAATGAAACAAAGTTCATGGTGACATGTGGCATTAGCATTCACCTCCTAAAAAGGGGCTGGGATTAGACACATTATTCAAAATTACTCTTTTTCTAAAGTTTTTGAAACTTTTCTTTGACCACTCGTGACAGCGCTCAGGGCTTATTCCTGGCTTTGTGCTCAGGGATCATTTCTGGTAGGACTTAAAGACCATATATGATGCCCTGGATCAAATCTGGGTTGGCTGCATGCAAGGCAAATACCTTGTTCTCCAGCCTCTCAAAATTATTCCTTAAGTAAGAATTATCCCCTTTCTCCCTCATTTATTTATCTGTCCCAGAAGAACTTATGGATATGTATTTTAGACTCTGCGTTATAAACCGAAACTCTTGCTCTTCCTCCTTCTCCTTCTCCTTCTCTCCCCTCCCCTTCTTCTTTTTACCAAATTATTCTTACTTTGGCTACTAAAGATCCTTATTTTTTTTTTGTTTGCTTTTTGGGTCATACTAGGTGATGCTCAGGGGTTTCTCCTGGCTCTGTACTCAGGAATTACTCCTGGCGGTGCTCAGGGACGATATGGGATACTGGGGATTAAACCGGGTCGGCCACATGCAAGGCAAATGCCCTACCTGCTGGACTATTGCTCACGGCCCACTAGAGATTCTGTCTCTGCATTCAGGCATGGCAAAATGTTCTTCCTTTCTGTGTCTGGCCCAGTACTAGCCTGTTCATTCCCAAGAAGCAGTGATCTCTGCCATGGGAGAACAGAGAGACAAGCCAAGACTTAGTGCTGGGTTTCATCTTCTTGCTTAGCCACATATCCCATCCCACCAGTCTAGGCGCTCACTTCCCCATGGGCACTTTGTGTGTGCATGCATGACTGTGTGGGGTGTGGTTCTAGGGTAAATGGGGAGCAGAATGTGTTACCTCTATCAGTCACCTTGAGAAGTGACTCATCCTGGAATAAGAAATGAGGTAATGCGTTTTTGTCAAGAGCAGAAAGAACGTCCTAACGTCCTCATTTTTGGGGGGTGAAGGGAGTGAAGCTTTGGTCGTAAGGAGAGGGCTGCAGGTGGTTCTGTGCAAGAAGAGGTTAGGCACCCTAAGGAGTTAGCCAAAGTGGTCTGTTCTGTGTCTCGCTCTGCAGCAACACCCCAGAGCACAGAAAAGCACAGCCCCTAGGGAGCTACCTTAAGGCAGAAACTGCTCTGCCCTCTGGTCCATCCAGCTGATGCTCCTGTTGCTACCTTCTGGCTCCCGAGACCCTTTGCATCTCAGCCAGGAGCATCACCCAGAGATTCCTAATTTTTGAAGAGCACAGTGACTGGGGGGTGTAGGAGAGATGGACCCGTTTCTCTGAGCTTGGAAGAGAGATTGTGCAGTGAGTTACCATCTGACAGACTCCATCCTGAAAACAGAACTTGATGTTTCTTAACATATCCTTAATGGGCATTTTTCTTTCTCCTTCTTTCATTTCCCACTTACTTATTTGTACTTCATTCATATTGTGCCCCAATAAACTTCCTCCACTTAAGTCTATGTATCAACATCGACTTTCCAGGAAATCTCACTCAGGTTTGCTGCCAGGGCAAGTGGGAAGACATAGCAACCAGAGGCAGGGACAGCAGGGCTAGGTGGTACAGAGAGAAAGGAGACCGTGCCAGGACAACCTCCGGGGATTTTGAGCAGGGCAGGTAGTCCAGACCTGCTTCTGAGCAAGGAGTCACTGGCTACACAAAGGAGAGCTGGGTCCAGGGCTGTAATCACAGAGTTTCTGATCAGAACTGGCCCAGCCAGGCCCACCTGTCATCCCGGGACACTCACCAGTTCTGGTAGTCACCATAACAATGAATCACCGAAACACACACAGACACACAGACACAGACACACAGACACACACAGACACACACACACACACACACACACACACACACACACACACACACACACACACACACACACACCCTTTTGCCCAGAGATCGCTGCTGCAGCATCTTGCTCCTCCCTATGTTCTGAGTCCCTGATCCATAAGACCATCAACACGGCTTTCAGACACACATCCCGAGGCTGGAGCTGTGAGTACTCCTGCTTGCCGTCTATCCTCTTCTAAGGGCAAATGTTTCAACTAATCCCCAACTAGATTTCCCTCCTGCACTGGTGCCATAAGCAGCTAAAGTTCTTGAAGTGATCATGCTTCATTCATCTTAGTACCACCAGGTAATAGAAGTGTGCTAGGGATGTAGATTTGGTATTTGTGCAATAGAGAGTCACTTAAAAACACTCAATAATATGCCCAGCTATTGATTTTTTTTATAAGTGTCTAGGAACAAACTGAAAGAGCTCTCCGTGGTCAAAGTTAGAAGTAAATGAGTAAGAAGTAAATAATGACAGTGTTGGATAACAGCCTAAAGTAAGTATCATTATATTCTGAGTAATATTAGTAAATGGGGAACAAGGGACAATTTTTCTTTACAGAAGAATTCCAATGAGCAAATGTTAAGAGGAACAAAAAATAGAAAAAAGTCATAATTATGGAAAACATTCTCCACCAATGCTAATAAATGGGAGAAGTTAAGGACAATCAAATCACGGGTAAAGTCAAAAAGATCATTCCTAATAAGTATAAAAGGGAAAATAGCAACATCAGAGTATCTGACAAACACTACTTTAACCAAGGGACCCACATTAACCTAAGGTATTCCTAAAGTGTATAACCTTAATCCAATCATGAGAAAACACTAGGCAAATCCAAGAGGGCTGTGTGTCTGTGTGTCATACGAATAACTAGTATGTGTCAATATAACTAATCAGGTCTCTTCAAGAGTTGCAAGGTCAAGACAGAGAAACTCACAAAGCAGGGAGTCAGAGATAAAATGGTGAAGAGTCCTGGATTATATCCTAGAGCCAGAAAAAAGGACACAAAAAACTAGGGTTTACTTTAAATACGCACTGTACGAAGCTTAACTTATTGGTCAATACTTGCACTACAGTTGGGAAGATGCTAATATTAGTAGAAACTGGGTAAAGGATAGAGAATTTGGCGCAATTTAGTAGAATTTGGAGCAATTCTACTAAAGGTGGGCTGGAATGATATATCGTACAGAGGTTAGGACATTTGCCATGTGTCTTAGCTGGGTTTGATCCCCGTCATTCCATCCATATAGTCCCATTATGGAACAGCAGCCCATGGGTTCATTTCAGCATTAAGACCAAAAAAAAAAAAAGTGTAATTTAAAAAAAAATTTGGAAGAGGGGTTGGTGTGATATAGAAGGGAGGCGTTTGTCTTGTACACAGTCATCCCGAGTTCAAACTTCAGTATCCCATATGGTCTTCTGAGCACTGGCAGGAGTAATACTTGAGTGTAGAAGCAGGAGTAACTCCTGAGTATCACTGAGTTACTGAAAAACTAAAAAAAAAAATCTGGAAGAACTTCAGAGAGGTGTCAAGGCAGAAAACAGCATAACAGAAAAAGAATTTTGGAGATACGGAAGTTAAGGAAAACGATGAACTTATGAGAGCAAAGATGACAGAGAGGGTTTGAATTAATAATGGTGAAAGTGTTATTTGGCTAGCCCTGGGTCAGGGACTTAACTTAGAATATAAACTAGTTGGAAAATGAGCTTGTCACATTTATTATGGGAGCACAATTAAATTTTTTGACTAGCTGAATATTAAGATGGAGCCAACCAGGATGACTCCTCCTTTCTCATGGAAGCACTTGGCTGTGTGGTTGAAGACTCTTCAAGAGGCAAAAAACAGAAGAGCTCTGAGTCTAGGTTTCCATCCCTAGAATGGCCAGGTGCTCTCAGCACTGCCCTGAGTGACCCTCAAACACCACTAGGTGTGACCCCAAATGAAATAAAAAGCAAACAGAATAGACTTGGTGGAGAGGAAGAAGATAAGAGGTTCCCCTTTGGGACAGAGTAGTCTCCAAGAGCCCATGTGACATTAGGTAAGAATATCTGGAGGACAGTTAAAAACTAGCCTGGCAGCATCCAAGCTGCTCTGGAGATAAGGATCTGAGGGTAACTATCACATAGATGGTGGCTGAACTGGAGTGAATGGAATCACCAATGATTGCAGAAAATTAAAAAAGGAAGGCCATTCCTATATGCAAACAGTGAAAAGAAAGAAAGGGACATTAAAGAAACTACCCTATTCACAATTGCTGCAGAAAATCAAATACCTAGGAATCAGTTTGACAAAGAATGTAAAGGATCTCTACAAAGAAAACTACAAAACGTTACTTCAGGAAATAAAAGAGGATCTGAGGAAATGGAGACATTCCCTGCTCATGGATCGGAAGGATTAACATTATCAAAATGGTAATATTCCCTTGAGCTTTATACAGATTCAATGCAGTCCCTATAAAGATACCCATGATGTTCTTCAAAGAAATTGAACAAACACTAACCCCCCACGAATAGTTAAAGCAATCCTTGGGAAAAAGAAGATGGGAGGTATCACTTTCCCACAACCTCTACTACAGAGCAGTTGTAATTAAGACAGTGTGGTATTGGTATAGAAACAGACCCGTAGACCTATGGAATAGAACTGAATATCCTGAAACACACTCTCAAATGTACAACCACTTAATCTTCAATAAAGGAGCAAAAAAATATTAAGTGGAGCAAAGAAGCCTCTTCAACAAATGGTGCTGGGAAAACTGGGCAGCTACGTGTAAAAAAAAATGAACTTAGACCTCCTTCTAACGCCATGCACAAAAGTCAGATCAAAATAGATTAGAGATCTCAAAAACAGACATGAATCTATAAGGTACATCGAAGAAAACATAGGAGAAACGCTCTACGACATCGAAACTAAAAGTATCTTTGAAAGCGACACACCACTAAGCAAATGGAATCAAAGATAAACAAATGGGATTATATGAAATTGAAAAGCTTCTGCACCTCAAAAGAAACAGTGACCAAGATACAAAGACAGTCCACAGAGTGGGAAAGAATATTCACCCAATACCCATCTGACAAGGGGTTAATATCCAGGATATATCAGGCACTGGTAGCCCTTCACAAGAAAAAAACAGCCAACCCTATCAAAACATGGGGGAGAAGAAATGAACAGAAGCTTCCAAAAAGAAGAAATTCGAATGGCCAAAAGGCATATGAAAAAGTGTTTTCATCTTTAATCATCAGGGAGATGCAAATCAAAATAACAATGAGGTACCATCTCATATCACAGAGACTGGCACACATCCAAAACAGCAAGAACAACCAGTGCTGGTGTGGATGTGGGGAAAAAAGGGGACTCTGATCCACTGTTGGTGGGAGTGCCGACTGGTCCAGCCCTTTTGAAAAACAATATGGGCCTTCCTCCGAAAACTAGATATTGAGCTTCCATTTGATCCAGCAATAGCACTCCTGGGAATATACCCGAGAGACCGAAAAACACATAGCAGAAACACTATCTGTACTTCTTTTTTTTAAATTTTTTTATTTTTACAATTACAAAGATATACAATTAAAAAGTTCATATTTGGGTTTTGGTCATACAGTGTTCCAGCACCCATCCCGCCACCAGTGCCCATCTCCCACCACCAACGTCCCGGTTCCCTCCCCCCCTCCCCAGCCCTGCTCCATGGCAGGTTCTTTATTTCTTTCAGTTTCTCTCTCTTTCTCTTTTCCTTCCCCTCCAGACTATGGATTACAGAACATACATTAAAGGGTTGTCATGTGTATCTTTTTGCCTCTATTTAATGCTCAGTTCTAGGTTGGCATTAGTACCCTCGACAATTGTTAGCACACTGTTCCATTTTCTGTCTTACCTAGCCTCTGACTCCCACACGTTTGTGATAAGTTCCACCTTTGACAAGACCTCCTGATATATGTTTCACTTGACCTTGGATATTGGTATCATAATATGTACATATATATTTATGTTATGCAGATAAATGCAGTCATTCTGTGTCTGTCTCTCTCCTTCTGGCTAATTTCGCTCAACATAATCTTCTCCATGTCCATCCATTTATAGGCAAATTTTATAACTTCATTTTTCCTAATAGCTGCATAGTATTCCATTGTGTAGATGTACCAAAAGCTTCTTTATCCAGTCATCGATTTTCGGGCACTCTGGTTGCTTCCAGATTCTGGCTATTGTGAATAATGCTGCTATGAACATAAAAGTAGGGATGGTGTTTCCGCTGCGTATTTTTGGTTTCCCAGAGTAGATTCCCAGGAGTGGTATGGCTGGGTCAAATGGGGAGTTCAATTTCTAGTCTTTGGAGGAATGTCCATATTGTTTTTCCAGAAAGGCTGTACCAGCCGGCATTCCCACCAACAATGGATGAGTGTCCCCTTTTCCCCACATCCACGCCAGCACTTGTTGTTCTTGCTCTTTTGAATATGTGCCAGTCTCTGTGGTGTAAAGTGGTATCTCATTGTTGTTTTGATTTGCATCTCTCTGATGATTAGTGATGATGAGCATTTTTTCATATGTTTTTTGGCCATTCGAATTTCTTCCTTGCTGAAGTTTCTGTTCATTTCTTCTCCCCCATTTTTTGATGGGGTTGTTTGTTTTCTTCTTGTAAAGTTCTACCAGTGCCTGATATATCCTGGATATTAACCCTTATCAGATGGGTATTGGGTGAATATTCTTTCCCATTCTGTGGACTGCTTTTGTATCTTAGTCACTGTTTCTTTTGAGGTGCAGAAGCTTTTTAGTGTCATGTAGTCCCATATGTTTATCTTTTCTTCTAGTTGCTTTGTTAGTGATGTTTCACCTTTGAAGATGCCTTTAGCTTCAATGTCGTGGAGGGTTTTTCCTATATTTTCTTCAATGTACTTTATGGATTCAAGTCTGATATTCAGATCTCTAATCCATTTTGATCTGATTTTTGTGCATGGTGTTAGACACAGGTCCAAATTCATTTTTTTTACATGTCGCTGCCCAGTTTTCCCAACACCACTTGTTGAAGAGGCTTTCTTTACTCCATTTTAGACTCGTTGCACCTTTATCAAAGATTACATGATCATGTGTTTGAGGTTGGGTGTCAGGATACTCAATTCTATTCCATAGGTCCACAGGTCTGTTTTTATTCCAATACCATGCTGTTTTAATTACTACTGCCTTGTAGTACAGTTTGAAGTTGGGAAAGGTGATGCCTCCCATCTTCTTTTTCCCGAGGATTGCTTTAGCTATCCTTGGGGGGTTTATTGTTCCATACAAATTTCAGGAGTATTTGGTCAATTTCTTTTGAAGAATGTCATGGGTATCCTTATAGGGACTGCATTGAATCTGTACAGAGCTCTAGGGAGTATTACCATTTTGACAATGTTGATTCTCCCCATCCATGAGCAGGGAATATGTTTCCATTTCCTTGTGTCCTCTTTTATCTCTTGGAGCAGTGTCTTATAGTTTTCTTTGTACAGGTCCTTTACACACTTGGGTAGGTTGATTCCTAGGTATTTGATTTTCTGTGGCACAATTGTGAATGGAATTGTTTCCTTAATATCCCTTTCTTCTCTTTTGTTATTTGTATATAGGAAAGCCACTGACTTTTTGGGTGTTGATTTTGTATCCTGCCACTCTACTATCTGCATCTATTGTTTCTAGGAGTTTTTGGGTAGAGAGTTTAGGGTTCTCTAGGTATAATATCATGTCATCTGCAAATAATGATAGCTTGACTTCTTCCTTGCCTATCTGGATGCCCTTGATGTCCTTTTCTTCTCTGATTGCTATGGCAAGTACTTCCAGTACTATATTGAATAAAAGGGTGAGAGTGGGCTACCTTGTCTTGTCCCTGATCTCAGGTGGAAGGCTTTCAACTTTTCCCCATTGAGAATGTTGCTCGCTGTGGGCTTTTGGTAGATGGCTGTAACTATCTTGAGGAAAGTCCCTTCAATTCCCATATTCTGGAGGGTTTTAATCATGAACGGGTGCTGGATCTTATCAAATGCTTTCTCTGTGTCTATTGATAGGATCATATGGTTTTTTTATTTTTCTTTTATTGATATGATGTATTATGTTGATTGACTTGCGAATGTTGAACCATCCTTGCATTCCCGGGATGAATCCTACTTGGTCATGATGTATAATCTTCTTGATGAGTCTTTGGATTCTGTTTGCTAGTATTTTGTTGAAGATCTTAGCATCTATGTTCATCAGGGATGTTGGTTTGTAGTTTTCTTTCTTTATGTTGTCTCTCCCTGCTTTGGGTATCAGGGTGATATGTGCCTCATTGAAGCTGTTTGGGAGTGTTTCTGTTTCTTCTATTTCCTGGAAGAGCTTGAAAAGGACTGGCAGTAGGTCCTCCTTAAAGGTTTGGTAGAGTTCACTAGTGAA
>JAJIBD010007527.1:0-13153 GCA_021461705.1 Cryptotis parvus | reverse complement strand
GGGTCCCCAACAGTGTCAGGACAGAGGTTGTCTTCTACCTCTCGGGGCCGCGGGGAGGAAAGATGAAAACTCACGAGTCGGTGCAGTTCCAAAAATGGCTTTTAATTGTACAAAAGCTCTTCCACAGCAATCCAATATAATGAACAAACTCTAGCTCCGGTCCGAACTTAGACCATACAAAAGAGCCTAAGTCTCCCACCAAAGAGAGAGGATGTCACCGAGCTGAGTCCTACCCAGAAGGAGCAAAAGGCCAAAGCCAAAAGCCAAAAGCCACAGGAGCCAAAAGCTGAAGGCTGAGGAACCAAAAGGCAAAAGGTGAAGGGGCCTCAAGTCAGCCCCTTATATACACAAAAGTAATCAATCGGGAGGTTGTCATGCCAACAAAGAACCCTAAACAGAGTGTAGTGCCACACCCTATTGCAGGTATAAACAAAGGTTACACCAAGGACTAATCCCGAGATTATCTCTTATGTAAAACACTGGAGAGAGAGGGGGCTGATATAAAGTAATACATCTTAACTTCATGAGCTTCCATGTAATCTAGATGGTACCCACAAGGTCCTTATTATTATCTGCATCAGTGTGATTCTGAGTATCTTGTTCTCATGTACTGAAAGGGTCATACTCGCCTGCTTAGAGCAAACTAGTATGATCCTTCCTATAGTCTTCCTTTAGTCTCAGCGTAGCCAGGGTGGTAGTCTCCTGGTAAATTCTAACTGTCCCACGTTGGGTGCAGTGGGTATAAAGAGGAGCTGTGCCCAATCTAGAAAACATAGAAGTCTTAGTAGATGTATAAGTCAGAAGTTATTCAATCAAGGTGACTTCTGTAACTGCCACACCCTCTAGCAGTGTTTACATAGAAGAGAGATCTCATTAGAATGAACCTTGGCTTAAATAAGATTAATCTGGGTGTGGGCAAAACAACAAAACTCCCAGAATAGCTAAATGTGTCCTCCAACACACATGTGCTCCAGTCCTCAACATATCTCTCCAGTCCCAAGCTAACCTTTTCAAAAAGAATTACTGGGGGACGGTGTGACAGCACAGTGGGTAGGGTGTTTGCTTTGCACGCAGCCAACCCGGGTTCTATCCAGGCATCCCATATGGTCCCCCATGCACTGCCAGAACTTGGAGTAATTCCTGAGTGCAGAGCCAGGAGTAACCACAGAGCATTGCTGGGTATGACCAAAAAAAAACAAATAAAAATAAAAAAAAAGAATTACTTCTTTGATAAATAGAATTATATTGATAATAAGTAGGCTTATATAAAATTAACATTGTTAAACTTTTTATTATAATAAATCTCAGAGTGTTTTTGTTTTTACTTTTGTCTGTTTATTTTGGAGACACACCCAGCAATGCTCAATGGGTACCTGGCTCTGCACTCAGAAATTACTCCATTTGGGGCTTAGGGGACCATAGGGATGCTAGGGATCAAACCTGGGGAAGTCATGTGAAACACAAGTTGCATAACAACCTACTATACTATCTCTCCAGCCCCAATTTCAGTAATTTTAATGGAAAATAAGATTTGTATAATAAAAATGTTGTTTAAGATTTTGAGGAGTCGTGGAGGCTCCCAAGCAGGGCTTGGTGTCCTGGAGACCAACTTGTGGTTCAATGCTAGGATATAGTACTGCTTGCTCCACCTCAAGGTGCCGGGGCATGCTTGGTGAAGTTCAGGGGCACAAGCAGTTCTGAGGATTAAATTGGGTCCTTTGTAGGCAAAACATGTCCCTGTTCCTGTGCTATCTCCCCCACCCTCTTTCAGATCTCTTTTTCTCCCACTTAGAGCTTAATTTTAGGAAGTCACCAAATTTTACTGATTCCTCTTTTGCCTCTTCTGTTCTCTCTTCATAATTATATATTAAAAACCTATTGATCTCTTCCCTTATTTAAGTATTTTATTTCATTTGCTTCTCTATAGAATCTTACCAACATCAATAAACCTCATAGAAAACTAATAACACAACTTGATCACTTGATATCCCGTTATTCATCGATTTGCTCGAGCAGGCACCAGTAATGTCTCCATTTGACCCTATCACGTACCAGTGTAGCCCAATGGCATCTGGTGTTTTCGGGGATATTAAGAGCCTCCAACTGTTTGTTCAGGGTCTTTACAAGGAAGTCTGACCATCTTGTAGGTGGGCGGCCACGCGATCTTTTGACATCCCATGGGATCCAATCGGTGTTGACTCTAGTTCAGCAGTCATCTCCAGATCGCATTATATGACCAGCCCATCAGATTTTTGATATTCTGGCAGATGAGACAGCGCCCTTGATTTTAGGAATAGTGACGGAGGTCAGAACTCCAGATTCCTTCTCTCACTTGAGTGAGGCATGATATTCCAAGCATGGCTCTTTCGATCCCTCTTTGGGAGACCCGAATGGTGTTTTCATCCTGCTTTCGTAGGTCCCAGGTCTCTGAGGCGTATGTTAATGCAGGGAGAATGGTGGAGTCAAAGAGATGTGCTTGGAGCCGGAGTTTCTTTGTTCTTTTGGCTATTGTTTCGATGTTTTTGAAGGCAGTCCATGCTTCTCTTTTCCTCCTGCACAGCTCAGGTTTTAGGTCTGTTCATCACGTTGACTTCTCAACCTAGGTACACATAACTGCTGCATTCAGAGATGTTTGTTCCATTGAGAGTGAATGGGACCTCTGGAACTAATTCATTTTTCATGAACATAGTTTTGTTGAGATTCAGCTGTAGACCTATCTTTCCACATTCTCGGTCAAAGTCAGCCAGCATTTGTGTCGCTTGGCTGATGTTTGGTGTTATTAGAACGATGTCATCAGTGAAGCGTAGGTGGTATAGTTGCCGACCATCTATCTTCACTCCCATTCCTTCCCATTCTAATTGTTGCATGATGTTTTCGAAGGTAGCACTGAAGAGTTTTGGTGAAAAGGTATCACCCTGCCGAACCCCTCTTTTGACATTGATGATCACTTCCCTGTAGAATGGTGAGATCCTGGTGGTGAAACTGTAATATAGTTCATGAAGGATCTTTATGTATTGGGTTTGAACACCCTGTTTGACTAGGGCTTCCATGACCACTTCGGTCTCCACAGAATCAAAGGCTTTCTTTAAATCAATGAATGTGAGACAGAGCAGCATCTTGAATTCTCTATAGACTTCAATGAGTTTGGTTATCGTGTGGATATGGTCGATTGTGCTGAATCCTTTTTTGGAACCCAGCTTGCTCGCATGGTTGTTCTTCATCTAGTGTTCTGTCAATTCTGTTCAGGATGACTCGGGTGAACAGTTTGTAGATGACGGACAACAGGCAGATGGGGCGATAGTTGCCAATGTCGTGAATGTCTCCCTTCTTGAACAGTAGAACTGTCCTGCTGGTTTTCCACTGGGAGGGCACCTTGCATTCAGACAGGTAGTGTGTGAAGAGCCGAGCCAGTGTATTGATGAGTACTGATGGCAGATTCTTCAGGTGTTCGGGTTTGATCTTGTCTGGGCCTGATTCTGTTCCTTTCTTAACTGACTAAATGGCATGTTGAATTTCAGAAGGGAGAACGTTGGGAATGACATAACCATCCTGCAGAATTTAGTATGTGGTAGGTAGCAACATTCACCTACCCACTAACAACATACTCTTCAAATTTAGACCCAGAATTTCAAAGTGAAATTATAGGATTTTGCACAACATAGAAAGGTTTTTCACGGCTAAAATTAAATACCTTTTACAATTTTATACCAGCTATCTCCTTTACTAGCTACAATTTTTTAACACTTAATGATACACTGCTTTATTACTAAACATTTCATGATTTTTATTGAGGTAACAGATACATATTATTTTACATGTTTCAGAAGTGTTTTTACCACCTGTAACATAAAACTTATTAGAAGTTCCAGGAAAGATGGCGGTGGTGCAGCAGCAAGAGCCAGAGTTAGCTGAGGGATGGCTGCTCTCAGAACCCTGCACAGCTTATGGGGCCACAAATTTTCTGAGTGAGTGAATATAGCTGCCCCATGGGTATCCTGCCTCAGGCACCATGCCATTAAACAAAACCAACTGGTTGCCTGCCTGAACACTGGCCGGATGGCGGCATAATGGATGGCGGCATACATGACTTCCAGCTGGCATAGCCCCGATAGCTCTCAGCACTATGCGTGGCAACATAGTTTTAATGCATCTTAATAGAGCTCTTTGAGACCACTTCGGCACCAATGTGAAGAATGGATGTTGAGGTACCAGAGCTGAGGATGAGCTCTAGGTTTCACCATGGGGCACAGGCAATTTGTCACCAGCAGGGTGGCCCCACCGCCATTTCCTCCCCAGACCAGCCCATGTCGGAGGCAGCAAACTATGGAAGAAAACTTCACCAACTGTCTTCTGAGGAAACATTTTTTGATCATTCTTGTAGCAAACTATAACAAGCAATATGAAATAAATCACTGAGGGTCTGCTATGCAGGCAGGCTTAAGGGGTGGGTGGGAAAATTGGAAGCAATGGGAATGGGAAGGTGCAATAATGGTAGGACTAGTGATGGTATATTGAATGTCTGTAACAAATCGCATGAACAAACTTGTAACCACATTGTTTACATACAGTGTAATGGAAAAATAAAATTAAAAATTAAGAAAAAAAGAAAAACTAAATATATACATAAAGTGAACCTTATTATAGTAAACTGTTACAGAATGTTCATCACCAAAGTGATGAATTCCATTCATTTCCATTCTTTGTGTTCCACAATCAAAAATGGTGACAATTCTGTGGTCTGAGTCAAAGGTTGGTTTGGGATTGGTTTTTCTGTTTCCTTGCTTTGTTTCTTTATCCCATAAATGAATAAGTTCATGCAGATCCATCTACCTCTTTAACTTAATAAAGAAGTAATATGCTGAATAAGAAAGTTCTCCATTAGAAGAAATGAACAGAAATAAAGAACCTGCCATGGAGCAGGGCTGGGGAGGGGGGAGGGAACCGGGGACGTTGGTGGTGGGAGATGGGCACTGGTGGCGGGATGGGTGCTGGAACACTGTATGACCAAAACCCAAATATGAACTTTTTAATTGTATATCTTTGTAATTGTAAAAATAAAAAATTAAAAAAAGAAAGAAATGAACAGAAGCTTCCAAAAAAAGAAATTCAAATGGCCAAAAGGCATGTGAAAAAGTGCTCTTCATCTTTAATCATCAGGGAGATGCAAATCAAAACAACTATGTGGTACCATCTCACACCACAGAGACTGGCACACATCCAAAACAGCAAGAACAACCGGTGCTGGCATGGATATGGGGAAAAGGGACTCTCATCCACTGTTGGTGGGAGTGCCGACTGGTCCAGCCTTTTTGGAAAACAATATGGGCACTCCTCCAAAAAACTAGATATTGAGCTCCCATTTGATCCAGGGAATACCACTCCTGGGAATATACCCGAGAGACCGAAAAACACATAGCAGAAACACTATCTGTACTTCTTTATTCATCTCTGCGCTACTTACTATAGCTAGAATCTGGAAACAACCTAAATGCCTGAGAACAGAGGACTGACTAAAGAAACTGTGGTTCATCTACACTATGGAATACTATGCAGCTGTCAGAAAAGATGAAATTATGAAATTTACCTGCAAATGGATGGACATGGAGACTATCATGCTGAGTGAAATTAGTCAGAAGGAAAAGGACAGATATAGAATGACTGCATTCATTAATAGGATATAAATAGATACCAGTGTTTTACTAAGTGTGGGAAATGGTAATGGCAGATTAAAACTCACCATTGAAATTACACAAAGAGACTTAAGTGATAAACTCTAACTATCTGCAGGGCTAGCCACAATGTGTAAAAGAAGAGGGAGAGAGATGCAGAGAGAGAGAGAGACAGAGAGAGAGAAAGAGAGGAAACTGGGGTACCTGCTATTGAGGCAGCCTGGGGGTGGGCGGGAGGGGGTGGGGTACATTGGTGGTGGAAATGGGGGCACTGGTGGAGGGATGGATGCTGGAATACTGTATTACCAAGAACCAATTATGAACACCTTTGTAATGTATGTCTCATGGTGGTATAATTAAAAAAATTTAAAAAAAAGAAAGTTCTCCATTAACAGTATAACTATTATATCAATTCATTCTAAAACACTCATAATTATAAGATGATATAACAAGTATTTACAGTCTAAAATGTATTATTCTTAATTTGTTTATAAATTATCCTTTCCCATTCCATGAGGTCACTTAAATTTGGCCTTTTCTCTTTAACTTCATTAACTGAAATATATTTCTTTCTAAATAAAAGGTTATGGTGTTAGGCCTTCTTTATCTTTAGGCAAACCAAAAAAGAAGGAAAAAACCAAATTCTCTGATTTAAAAGAAAAATTAAGAGACTTAACCCTTCTCATCGTAATTCTTCTAATACTTCCAGTAAACTTGTTTTGAAATCCAACAGCTGAATAGAAAATAATGTCTCTGAAGAACTTTGAAGAGCAAAGTTAGATGATGGTAACTCCATCTTAAGATCATTCTCCATATCAGCATTTATTTCCTGCAATATGAAATATTTTAATTAAAAATAATTTATCTGGGTCTTTCAAGTAAATGCACAAAAATCAACAATTAACCACAAAATTACCAAAAGTTGCTACCAAAAATTTTGTGACAAAAATGTACCAACCTGTAACACATAATCTGCCAGATTAGTGCCATGTTAGTTTATCATCACTCTTACTCTAATTTTGACACACAAAACATTTAGCCACAATAATATCATTCTGCTTCTCTGTATCGTATGCATTTTTTTGTTACTTTAGTACACGCAACAATAAAATTTTTGTTCCTAAACACTTGTGGCCAACCAGGTATTTTGGAGAGCCGGTGCTGGGGCCTCTCCCCACCCATCCCGGCTCACCCCACAAAGGCCTGAAGGACCCACCCAGAACTGCTGCCACAGCTCTAGGCACCAAAAGTCAGGTATTCAGGTGCAGGACCACCTTCTTGCACCTGAATACTTTAATACTCTGATAAACTCAGGAATGTGGGTTTTGTGACTGAAACCTCGAGGTTTTCACAGAGTCAGGGATGGCCTACCCACCCCCATCTTCTTGTTCTTTCCAAAAGCCTGGCAGTCACGCCCAAAGCCACCACCCAGTTAAAAATTTAACTACAATTTTATCACCCAATTAAAATTTTTGGAATTCCTAGAGTGCACAGCTATATTCATGTCTGTGCAACATCTCTAAGTCTACAATACTGATATAGCAAGTACTATACCAAATATAATGGGATGTAAAGTATAAGGCAACCAATAACAAAATATATACACACAATGCCTATTCTGTAACAACATATCAATAATTTCTTATACAAGGGCTTAATGACTTCATGGTGAGATTGAACAATCTTCACTAACTTTCTTCTAATAAAACATTTCTTGATCAGTTTTAGCAAATTATCTATAACAAAGAAATATAAAATAAATTATTGAGGGTCTGCTATAGGGGCAGTGTAGAGGGGTGGTTAGGAAAATTGTTGGAAATAATGGTGGTAGGAAATTGCTATTGTGGTGGGACTGGTGTTGAATATTGAATGTCTATAAGAAATTAAGACAAATAACTGTTAAACATTGAGTAGAGGCCAACTAAGTTAAAAAAGTGAATACAATAACACAGATCGCCCAACTGGCAAATAAAGCTCAAGTTAAAAGGTCATGACTTGGGTCGGAGCAATAGCACAGTGGGTAGGTCATTTGCCATGCACACTACGGACCCAGGTTCGATCCCTGGCATCCCATATGGTCCCCCTGAGCAAAGCCAGGGAGTAACCCCTGAGTATTTCCAAGTGTGACTCAAAAAATCAAAAAAAAAGGAGAGAGAGATACATGTTGTAATAAGCATTATAAAGTAATTGATTAGTGCCTGCTAAGGGAGCAGGCTTGAGGAGAAGGTGGGAACTAGGGACTTTTGTGGCAGTAGGGGCACACTGGTGGTGGGACTGGTGCTAGAATATCAAATACCTGAAACAACTGTATTGTGAACAACTTTTGTAAATCACAGTATTTAAATAAAGACAAAAAATAAAAATAATTCTGGATTTTCTAGAGCAGATAGCTGGATTCCTGGCCACAAAACATCTCCAATAACACAGAAGGTTAACTTGCAACAGCTTAGTAAACCCTCACAAAGACTAAATGTTTCCATAGCAAGATACAATAATTTTCACAAAATTTCTTCTACGGGAACATTTTCAATCATTCCATTTATCATTTAGGGGTAACAATCAATGTAAAATAAATTATTATTGGCCTGTTACAGGGACAGGCTTGAAGGGTGATTGGGAAAATGGTAGAGAGATGGTGACAGTGGTGGTGGAACTGGTGCTGGAATATTGAATGTCTGTAAAAATCAGGTACAACTTTGTAAACCACAATATTTAAATAAAGTGGAGGGAAAATAAGTTCTGTGAGAACAGGATCTCATCTGTCTTGAGCATACCGTATCTTCAGCACCTAGGACAGAGCCTAAAATAGGACAATCACTATCACTATCACTATCTTCCCGTTCATCATCAATTTGCTTGAGCGGACCCCAGTAACAACTCCATATGTCCTGTCTCATGCTAGTAGAGCCCAAGGGCATCTGCTTGCTCCAGGAACATAAAGAGCCTCAATCCATTCCGAAATGAGGTCTATAATTGTTACTGGTATTTGGCATATCAAATACAACTTGGGTAGCTTGCCAGGCTCTGTTGTGCAGGTAGCATACTCTTGTAGGCATCTCTAAGTCCAGCATTTATTGATGAACCGCGCGGCCCGGGCTGTGATAGGCTGGTCTGCTGGGTGGAGTTCTGATGAGAGAGAAGTCCAGATGTGGAAAATGGAGGCTCTCATGGAGTGGGGGTCGTCTGGCTTGTTGCGAGGCTCTGCTGGGGTGGTGGTCCAGGGCTAGAACCCACATTCCCTCCCGGGCACCTCGTGAGCTGTTGGTCACAGGGGAGCCAGTCAGCTCTGCCCCATGTCTGCGAGTCTCTGGACCAGCATACTGAATACTGAGCGGATTTAAGAAAGACTGCTGCAGGGTGGAACTCGATGAGCCAGGCTGTGATAGGCTGGTCTGCGGGTGGAGTTCTGCGAGGAAAGTCATGTGGAAAATGGAGGCCCTCATGGAGTGGGGGGGGGTCGTCTGGCTTGTTGTGAGGGCTCTGCTGGGGTGGTGGGCCAGGGTTAGAACTCACCATCCCTCCCGGGCACCTCGTGAGCGGCTGGTCACAGGGAGAGCCAGTAGTAGCTCTGCCCCATGTCTGCGAGTCTCAAAAAACAAAAAAATAGGACAATACCAGAAATAACTTTGTTGAACATTACATGAATTTCCCTCTTTTTTTTTTTTTTTTGCTTTTTTTGGGTCACACCCGGAGATGCTCAGGGGTTACCCCTGGCTCTGCACTCAGGAATTACTCCTGACGGTGCTCGGAGGACCATATGGGATGCCAGGGATCGAACCCGGGCCGGCATAGGCCAGCCACGTGCAAGCAAACGCCCTACCCGCTGGACTATCGCTCCAGCCCCAATTTCCCTCATTTTTATAGTCCTAAAAAGTTTTTCATTAGGGATAAAGCAATAATACTTCAAAGGGTAGGAAGGACGGCTTACCTGGCACATAACTGACCCTAGTTCACTCCCCTGACCCTGTTTGGTTCCCCAAGTCTGCCAGGACAGAACCCTAAGAAGAGAGCCAAGAGTAATCCCTGAGAAGTGCCTGCTTAAAAACAAACAACAACAACAAAACAAATATAAAAGAGCCATTAAAAGTCCAAGGATTTCCAAAAAACATAAGAAAAAATGCTCATCATCACTAATCATCAGAGTGATGCAAATCACAACAACAATGAGATATCATTTTACACCACAGAGACTGGCACATATTCAAAAGAGCAAGAACAACAAGTGCTGGCTTGGATGTGGGGAAAAGGGGACACTCATCCATTGTTGGTGGGAATGCCGGCTGGTATGGCCTTTCTGGAAAACAATATGGATATTCCTCCAAAGACTAGAAATTGAACTCTCATTTGACCCAGCCATACCACTCCTGGGAATCTACTCTGGGAAGCCAAAAATACACGAAACCATCCCTACTTTTATGTTCATAGCAGCATTATTCACAATAGCCAGAATCTGGAAACAACGAGTGCCCTAGAATCGATGACTGGATAAAGAAGCTTTAGTACATCTACACAATGGAATACTATGCAGCTGTTAGGAAAAATGAAGTTATAAAATTTGCCTATAAATGGATGGACATGGAAAAGATTATGTTGAGTGAAATTAGCCAGAAGGAGAGAGACAGATACAGAATGACTGCATTTATTTGCATGGCATAGATATTTATGTGCATATTGTGATGTCAATATCCAAGGTCAAGTGAAACATGACCTTGTATCAGGAGGTCTTGTCAAGGGGGTGGAAACTGTCGCAAACGTGGGAGTCAGAGGCTGGGTAGGACAGAGAATGGAACAGTGTGCTGACAATTGTCGAGGGTACTAATGCCAACCTAGAACTGAGCATTAAATACAGGCTAAAAAGGATACACATGACAACCCTTTAATGTATGTTCTGTAGTCCATAGTCTTGGAGGGGAAGGAAGGGAGAGGAAAGAGAGAGAGAAAGGGAAAGAAATGGGGAACCTGCCATGGAGGGCGGGCTGGGGGATGGGGGAGGGAACCGGGTAGTTGGTGGTGGGAGATGGGCACTGGTGGAGGGCTGGGTGCTGGAACACTGTATGACCAAAACCCAGGTATGAACTTTTTTAATTGTGTATCTTTGTGATTGTGTATCTCACGGTGGTATAATAAAATACTTAAAAAAAAAAGAGTTCAAGGCTTTCCCTGTGAAATACTCAAGTTGACTTTTATGTACGCAGAGAACTCCAGGTCAAAACGATTTGTGGAAATTAACTTTCTCCGAAAAGCCATACTCTGCTTCCCTACCCTGGAGAAAAACAACCCCCCAAAATGTATTAATGACCTTATTTATAAGCTCATAAATAACCATTCAAAGAATAGCATACCTGGACTCAAGTGATATTAAGCATGTTAATAAATACATAGTCAACTCCAAAGATTTACTTTGGGATTACCATGTGAATAATTCCCAATGTATCTTCAGTCATCTAAAATATATTCATGTATGTTTTTCACTTCCTAGTAAACATATAAAAATTGTGAATTTTCTTCTTCTCTCTCCAATCTTTTGTTTAGTTTTTGGAGGACAGCCACCTGAGCTAGGGGTTATTCCTGGCTCTGCACTCAGAAATCATTCCTGAAAGAGCTCAGGGGATCGTATCCGGCCACGGCTCAAACCCAAGTCAGCTTCATGCAAGGCAAGTATCTTACCTACTGTACTACTTCTCCAACCTCATCCATCAAAAACACTTTAGCATATTTGTCAAAAATATCAAATGTTTACTTAAATCTCCAGTAAAACATTTACAAAAATAATTTATCCCTGTTTGTCTCTCCCTCTTTTCTCTATTTTCCCTCACTGTATCTTACTTTCCCTCTCCTTCATCCCTTAAATATGCTCTTAAATGGACCTGTTTATTCTCCCTCTAAATTGTCCCTTAGGTTTAATCTGCATCACTACTCCTACTGCTATCAATCTAGTCAGATCTTCATTACCTGAGGCATAAATCATAATCACCTTTTCCTGTTATCCTTTCATTTAATATTCTCCCCCACTTTGAGCTATCCTTAATATTTTCTCCAGAATTAGTTTTCAAAACACCACTTTTCAAAACACCTCTCATCAATCATTCATTCTCTAAATTCATGTTTAGTGCTTAAATCCAATACTACATATATGAGATTATTGTTCTGGTCTGCTAAATAGATGTATATATTTAATCAAGAATTACTGAAGGTTCTATTATGTGTAAGTTTGTGTTATTTATGTTATGTAATGCTAAATTTGGGGAAGGCTGAAGTTTCTGTTCTTCTCCAATCTCAGTAGGAACTGTAACTGCTTTAAAAGTGTTCATTGTAAAAATTCCCTCCATGCATATGTCCCAAATTGTCTTTGAAATAAATGTTTTTCTTTAAAAAATATACAGCATTACAAAGATTAAAATAACTCACACATTGTTCTATATGTGTTAAATAGCTGTCTATAATATGTCCAATAATAAGGTATTTCTTTTTTTTTTAATAAGGTATTTCTTTAAGAGACAAGAACTGGGGGCCAAAGTGATGTATGGAACGGCATTTGTCTTGCACACTCCCAACCCAGGTTCAATCTCTAACATCCCATATGGTTCTCCTGAGCACTGCCAGGAGTAATTCCTGAATGCAGAGCCAGGAGTAAACCCTGAGCATCTATGAGTGTGACCCAAAAATCCAAAAAAAAAAAACTATTCTATAATGCTTTCATATATACCACTACCACCACCACCAACAACCACCACAAGCCCCCACTGACACCCCCACATACACACACAAACACACATAGTAAAATGCTAGGCACAAAGTACTCATTGTTAATTGGAAATTAGAATAGCTTATTTTCCTGTAACTTCTTACATACTACAAAAAACAATTTTACCTAAACTTTTTCTTGGATCTTTAAATTACTTCTCTTTGAGGATCAGAAATTAGCTTAATGGTACAGCACTTACATAAAGTCACAAGTGTGATCCTAAACACAACTATATGCTGAGAGAATTTTAGTATGCACTCACTAAGTGCATAATCAAACACCACTTTTTCAGGTGTAAGAAATTAGAATCAAACTAAGGGCAACTGAGGCTTTTAGTTAGTAAATATGACAGATGCTCAGGAGTAACTAATTCAAAGTTAATTAACTCATAATGCATCGTCTTACCTGTCTGTGTCTATACAAAAAAAAATCCTTTGTACTAACATAAGTACATATACTTAGGGCTTACAGGAAAGGGCTTACAGGAAAGAGAGAGAAACAACCCTTCATTTACAATACAAAACCCAGGGCTAGCAAGTAGGGCTGTGAATAAAGAGTAATCCAACAGATGACTACTTGAAAGCATATTTTAAAAAAAAAGTAAGACATCCAGATTTTCTCTCCCTCTCTAGGAAATAAGATTGTTCTGATAGTGATAGAAATTTTAAAAAATAAAAAAAAAAAAAAAAAAAAATATGTTAAAGCAATCAAAGTTGAAAAGAAGAAAAGCTAATTTTGA
>JAJIBD010007526.1:0-87275 GCA_021461705.1 Cryptotis parvus | reverse complement strand
CATTCCTGATGCTCCAGTGTATATTGATGGCTCCTCATCAGGAAGGGGTGGAATTACATGGTCCTTCGTTGACCACTACTGTGCATACAAATTATAAATCTGCCCAACAAGTGGAACTCGCCACCCTGATACATTTACTATCCCATGTATCTGGCCCATGTAATGTGGTGAGTGATTCTGCATATGTAGTTGGTTTATTTCCTGGAATTGTCACTGCTTCTTTAAATGCCCATAATCCTATAATTCAGGAGCTGCTCCATAAACTACAAGATCTCCCTCCAAATAGAACATTCCCCTATATACATCTCCCCACATCCGTTCCTACGCCGAAACTCTCGGCCAATGGCGAGTAGGAAAGAACAGCAGATCTCTTTGAGCACCAGTATTTAAATCAGCTGAGGAAGAGCACCAGACTCTACATACAAATGCCTCCGTCATGTACACCCTTGGCATCCCATGGAGACAAGCTAGACAAATTGTCCGCAACTGTCCTGTCTGTGCTCCTTTACATTGTACATCTCATGTAGCAGGAGCAAATCCTCGAGGCTTACAGACAAACCAATTGTGGCAGATGGATATAACTCATACTAACTTATTTCCCAACAAACCTTTCCTTCATGTGGTCATCGATACATATTCCCGGTTCATATGGGCTGTTCCTATGACGTCCAAGAGCTAAATCTGTTTGTTCATTTTTACTCCAGTGCTTCCGTCATGGGTATTCCCATACCATAAAAACAGATAATGGTCCTGCTTACACCAGCAAACCTTCAAATCCTTTTATGAGGAATGGCAGATCAAACATATTACAGGAATTCCATATAATCCACAAGGACAAGGAATAGTTGAACGTGCCCCACAGAACGCTTAAAACTCAGCTATTAAAGCAACGAAAAACAAGCATGCCTCCAATGGATTCTTTATCTTTAACATTATTCACCTTAAACTTTTAAATATACCTCAAGGAGATCCCTATACTGGCTGAACGTCACTTTCAAGAAGATATGCAAACTCAAAAAACAGTCAATTCACCTATCTGGGTGAAAATTGATGATAAATGGATTGCAGGTCACCTCCTCATTCGGGGAAGAGGCTATGCTTTCATTTCTACAGACGATAACCCTGCCAAGAAACTCTGGGTCCCTCTGCGACTTGTTAAGACTAGAATTCTCCAAGAATCAGAAAACAACTAATTTTTTCAACATAAAGTCTTAAATTTTAAATTGCAAGCTGCTGTTTAAACTTCCTGGATTGGTTCCTTTAATAATGATCTTGTTTTGCAGTCTGTGATCATGGTTCATGTCTAATATCTTGCCTTACAGCCTAAATATTTTCTTTCTTACAAAAAAAAAAGGGTGGAAAAATGGGTGGACTCTGATCACAGTGCTCATTACAAAAAATGTTTGCTAAATCAATAAAAATTGTTTTTCTAATGATTCTGTTCACAGGATGAGATATTCGAATCCAGTAAACCTGCGCTACAGTGCTCAATACTCCGAGACTCCTAAAACAGTGCTCGCTAAAAATTTAATAATTTGCAAAACTAATTTTTCCCAATGCTCTATTCACAGGAAAAGACACTTTCTCACCATCATTTGCCGACTTTATATTTATGAAGCGCTTGACTCGTTACCATTTATCACCCTAAATGGGTCACATATACAGCTGTAAGATATTGATCGATCAAATGTATGTGTGCGTGTGGTGCATGTGGTGGCCACCATTATGTTTGTGATTAATGTTGTGTCTATGTTATGTCTCAACTACTACCTTCTCAATTTCTGACCACTACAAACCTCTATTACATTCATCAACTCCACTGCTGATCCACTAGATTTATCAATTTTAAAATCATCAATTCTCATACTTATTTCCCTGCTCCACCCATGTTGGAGCTTCTTTATATTCTTCTCTCCATCCCAGACTTGGATCCCTACAAAGCCTTAAAATCTCTACTTGTGATTAACCTCGAAAAGTGTTTTTGTCTCGCCTAAGCTACAGGTACAGTTACCGTGCCAATGTTCCCTTGCTGAAGAAGCCCTGCAAGACGCCCACACCGATAGTTCCAGACACCTGCTCCAGCGCTCAAGACTCCTGTTCCAGAGTTCAAGATATCACACCGATGTTCCGGACACCTGTTCCAGCACTCAAGACTCCTGTTCCAGAATTCGAGATACTTGTTCCAGTGTTCCTGAAACCCAATCCAGTGTTCCTGACAATTCAACGAGTTCCTGACCGCTGCTCTCCAGAGACTCATACTCATATGATCACCGCTATTGCTGTTCCAGAAGTAGCCCCACAGACTTTGTTCCAGACACCCGACTTTACATAAAAATATAGCAAATTGACTCTCACAAATTATGGACAGTGCAAACTATAGTCCGTTATAATCAGACAGCTAAAAACACTTTATCTTGAACTTTGCTTTGGGTCCAAAAAACAAGTTAGGATCCTAAAGCAACATGTATTATCATTTTGTAATTGAATTGTTTTTTCTTATCTTAATTTTCTGTACATTACTAAATATTTCTTACCTTTTCAATTTTTATTAGTAAACTAATCAGGGGAGTTGTTGCAGGACTCCTTTAAGGGCCGGCTCACATTAGCACACTAAAGGGCCTAGGTGAGGTGCAGGGAGGGATTATCTAAGGACATTTAACACTCCCTGCTTTCCATAACAATGGGAGGAAGGCCTGAGTTGCATGGGTATAAACTAGCCGGTTTTCACTCTCCCGCGCTTCTTTGGGGGCTGTGGCTCGCTGTGAGCGGTCGCCCTGCTTGGAAGTGTTCTTCTCCTTTCCCAAAGCCTTTGCACGTGGTGGTCGCCATCTTGGCCTACACGTGGCTGGGGTTCTAGCCTGGAATCCTAAGCATCGGGTTTTTCCTTTTTGCTGATTTGTATGCCTGAACCTGTGATAAGTAAAGTCTTTTAAAACCTCATCGGATCCCTGAGTGCTCATCTATTCCTCGCCGGCTCGGAGGTAGAAGGGAACTCGCTTCCCGGCACTGTCGGGGACCCCGGCGGAGCGCCCCGACATTTGGCGTCCCTTGTGTGGGCACCACGAACATCGTCTGGTCTAATTATCATCGGACAGAGATCATCTGCCTCCGAACCGTGAGTAAAATGATGGATATCTCATGGTATAGATACATTGTATCTTTTATTGGCTCGGAACCATACATAGCCCAGTCTATAAAGTTCCTTTCTGAGAACTACTCTATCTTTTCACAAATCATCTGGGTCCTTGCGATTTTTAAACTGTACCTTTGCGTAAGGACAATGTTTAATAGAGAGAGGGAAGAAAGTAATAAATTGAATGCAATCTTAAGGGACGAGATTTACTCAGCGATTGAAGAAATAAGTGAGGATCATAAAGCTACAGGTAGACTGGTCTTAAAGCTTGAGGACAGAATTATTAAACAGAGTTTAAAATTTGAAAAGAAATTAGAAGAACAGGAAAGTAAAATTATTAACCAGATTTTAAAATTTGAGGAAAAATTAGAAGAACAGGATTTAAAATTCAAGGAAAAATTAGAAGAACAGGATTTAAAATTCAAAGAAAAATTAGAAGAACAGGAAAGTAAAATTATTAAACAGGATTTAAAATTTGAAGTAAAGTTTGAAGAGCAGAAGAAGGATATCGATAAAATCAGCATTTATCTTAGAGGAAGAAATTGACAGACAGAGAGATAGAATAGATGGACAGAAAGAGGAGGTTTGGAAGTTACACATAAGATTGAAAGAACAAAAGGAAGAAACATATAGGAAACTTGAAAACTTAAACCAAGAAATGGATGTGTTACGCAGGGAGATTTCAGATTTCATAACTTATCAATCAGGACCTAGCGCATACCCAATACTGAGGCGTGAACCAACTAAAAGCCGTTCACAAACACGCCCCAAAGCTGTAGACTTGAAAAAGGTGTATACATTCCCAGCAAAAAAATCTAAAAAAGAATTCTAATGTGGCTGATAACCCAGAGGAGGCAAATTCCCAAGCTGAAAATCTCTCCAGAGTTAATACCCTCAATGGGGTAGATGTTCCTCTGCCAGATACTACAAGCTCTGATGAGGAAGAAGGGGAGAAACAGATTAGCTCGAGTCAAAAAGCAAAGCCCAGCAATCTTTCTCATGACCAATCTAAAGATAAAGTAAAACCGATTCATGAAGACTTAAAAATTGAGGCAATAACCCCGTTTAGGAAGGCTTGCGACAGGTTTGGAATATCAAGTCCTTATACTTTAAAATATTTAGCTGATTGGAGGCGAAAGTAGTCAGTGGGTATTGGGAGACTTTGAAACGGTAGCCGATACTTGTCTAAACAAATCACAGTACATGCAATGGCATATGTGGTATGCAGATGGGGTTAACCAGAATATTGACACTTTAAGAGAAAAGGAATCAGGCCATACTATAACTTTTGCCATGCTAAAAGGTGAAGGTGAATGGAAAGATAAAGCAAAACAAGCGACATTACCTGAACCTATTTTAAAATTCGTTCGGAGACAGCATTAAAGGCGTGGGAAAGAGTAGGTTCCGACCCAGAATTTCTAGGTAGCTATACAAAAATTTACCAGGGTCGTGATGAACCATACTTTGATTTTGTTGGGAGATTATGTGAAACAATCCAAAGACAGGTTCAAGACCCAACCACTCAAGAAATCCTAAAACGAAACTTAGCATATGAGAATGCTAATCAAAAATGTCGAGCATTACTATATGGTATTAAGGGAAAAGGCTGACCTCATGGGGTATCTAAAGGCCTGTAGAAATGTCGGTTTAACCTCCCATAAAACACAGGATGATATAGGAGGCTTATCCCATACAGCAGGAGGATCAGGAGAGGGATGAAATGTCAGACAGCTCTAGGGGGAGAAACAAGTCAGACAGCTCTAGGGGGAGAAACAATAAACTTCAAAGGATAAACAATAATCGAAGAAACTATTCTAATAATCGCAGCTCCACCCCTCGAAGGGCCCCACCTGGACCATGCCCAAGGTGCAGAAAAGGAAAACATTGGGCCAGAGACTGTCGGTCTTGGAGGCGAAGTCAGCCTCAGGCT
This sequence comes from Cryptotis parvus, assembly GCA_021461705.1. Lineage (NCBI taxonomy): Eukaryota > Metazoa > Chordata > Mammalia > Eulipotyphla > Soricidae > Cryptotis > Cryptotis parvus. Next base: position 82,212 of record JAJIBD010007526.1, on the reverse strand, counting down.
TCATCTGGACAGATAACCTGCTTTAGCTGCGGAAAGAAGGGACACACCCGTAGAGATTGCCCATCTCCTAAAACTATCAATACAGGGCAACATTCTAATAATCCCTTTATAGGAAATGTTACATGGACCCCCTCCCAGGTTCCACAAGCTCCGCAGGCTCAAATAACATCTATTCCTCCCCTAATGCGGGAAACTGGGTGGGGGCCAGCCCCAGGCCCAGCTGAATCCAGGGGCACTCTCCTTCATTCCACCTGCCCACTATCCTCCGAATCAGAATCCACAGAATTACAGTCAATAAATGCTCTCTGGCCTACCCCATCAGGCAGTGACAGTCTCGACATTCTCTGCCCTAAGACTGTCACAATATACCCAAGTCAAGACCCCTACATGCTAAAAACAGGGATAAAAGGACCTGCTCCCCAGGTAGTATGGGTTTAATTCAGGGGAGCGATTGGCTGAAATTTAAGGGAATTATGGTGCATTTCGGACTTCTGGATCCTGAATCTCATGGAGAGATAATACTGTCAATATCTGTGCCAACTAAATGGACTTTTAAAAAAGGGGAACCACTTGCTAAACTATTATTATTTTTTGAGGATCCGTGTAGTCAGTCCGAACACCCCTACAGCTGGTGGCTTAAACAGTACCAACCATTCTGCCAACTTCATTGTTGGTTATGCAGCCACACAGAACCAAGCCCACCAGCCACCTGCTAACTATCTAGTTGGGTACACTGCCAGAATTTCTCAGGCCAAGCGGCCGGTTATACCCATCGAAATTTATAAAAGGAAATTCAAAGGCATGTTGGATACAGGGGCAGACATATCCATAATCTCCACCAAGTATTGGCCCTCTAACTGGGCCCTAAAGAAAGTGTCCCATAGCCTGAGCGGGGTAGGCAATATCTCCTCCTCTCTTCTCCGACAGAGTGCCAGGTGGCTGCCGTGTATTGGCCCTGAAGGGAATGTAGCCATGGTCCAGCCTTATATAGCCCCTATGCCTTTTAACTTTATGGGGTCGAGACATGCTGGAGCAGTGGGGGGCAGTAATCCACATACCTCGTCCAATTCCCCGTCGAGCACCAATTCCAGCTCTCCATAATAAGCCTAACACCGGGAGTAACCCTTTTTAATTGGGGCCGCTGTGGTTAAGCGCCCACTACCTATCCGTATTCAGTGGAAATCTGACAAACCTATATGGACACCACAGTGGCCCCTCAATACCAAAAAGTTAGAGGCGCTAACAAATCTAGTGGAAGAACAGCTGAAATTAGGACATATTGAGGAAACGTTTTCAGAATGGAATTCTCCTGTTTTTGTAATACAGAAAAAATCAGGCAAATGGCGTTTGCTGATTGACTTAAGGAATGTAAATTCTACTATGGTCCCCATGGGAGCCCTACAACCTGGGCTCCCCTCTCCAGCAGCTATTCCTAAGGATTGGCCGCTAATTATCATAGATTTAAAAGACTGCTTTTACAGCATACCTATCCACCCAGATGATCGGAAAAGGTTTGCATTTTCAGTCCCTTCCATTAATCATAAAGGTCCTTTACGTAGGTTTCAGTGGACAGTATTGCCCCAAGGAATGACTAATTCACCTACAATGTGTCAACACTTTGTTGATGAGGTTTTGCGACCCATTCGTGCTAAATTTCCTGGTGCATACATCATCCACTACATGGATGATATCCTGCTAGCTTGTGATAATTCCAGAGATCTCCAGAATTTATATAATGATGTAATGACAGTTTTACCAGAGGCTGGCTTACAAGTAGCTCCGGAGAAAATCCAGATGCAGCCTCCATATGAATATTTGGGCTATGCTCTTGACCGCACTACAGTACGTCCTCAAAAGATCTCCATTAGTCAGAAAAGGCTCAAAACCTTGAATGATTTTCAAAAACTGCTGGGGGATATCAACTGGGTGCGCCCCTCCCTTGGTATTCCTAACTGTGAGCTCAGTAACCTGTTCCACACCCTTGAAGGTGATCCTGCTTTAAATAGCCCAAGGCAGCTAACTCCTAAAGCTCAGAAGGAATTAGATTTTTTCATGAATCGGCTTCAAAATCTTACCTCTCCAGATTTAATCCCGGAGAAAAGGTATGGTTCTTGGTCTTCAACACTCCCGAGTCTCCAACTGCTGCTATAGCCCAATTATCTGGACCGTTAGAATGGGTTTACTTACATAACAAGCAGAATCGTACTGCTACACCTTACCTTGAGATGATAGCTAACCTTATAATTAAGGGAAGATCAAGAACCCAAGTATTACTTGGACATGATCCCCATGTAATTGTACTACCTGACCCTAAAAAAGAAATTGAAGCTGTTTTACCACTCAGTGAAATCCTTCAGAGAGCTTTAGCAGATTTTTCAGGAGAAATATCTTATCATTACCCAGCTGGAAAAACCTGGGAATTTCTGAAAAGGACACCTTTTATAATTTCCACCATTGTCCGCTCCTCTCCCATTCCTGATGCTCCAGTGTATTATATTGATGGCTCCTCATCAGGAAGGGGTGGAATTACAGGTCCTTCGTTGACCACTACTGTACATACAAATTATAAATCTGCCCAACAAGTGGAACTTCGCCACCCTGATACATTTACTATCCCATGTATCTGGCCCATGTAATGTGGTGAGTGATTCTGCATATGTAGTTGGTTTATTTCCTGGAATTGTCACTGCTTCTTTAAATGCCCATAATCCTATAATTCAGGAGCTGCTCCATAAACTACAAGATCTCCTCCGAAATAGAACATTCCCTATATACATCTCCCACATCCGTTCTCACAGCCGACTCCCGGGCCAATGGTTCGAGGAAACGAAGCAGCAGATCTCTTGGCAGCACCAGTATTTAAATCAGCTGAGGAAGAGCACCAGACTCTACATACAAATGCCCTCCGCCTTCATGTACACCATGGCATCCCATGGAGACAAGCTAGACAAATTGTCCGCGAACTGTCCTGTCTGTGCTCCTTTACATTGTACATCTCATGTAGCAGGAGCAAATCCTCGAGGTTTACAGACAAACCAATTGTGGCAGATGGATATAACTCATACTAACTTATTTCCCAACAAACCTTTCCTTCATGTGGTCATCGATACATATTCCCGGTTCATATGGGCTGTTCCTATGACGTCTGAAAGAGCTAAATCTGTTTGTTCATTTTTACTCCAGTGCTTCTCCGTCATGGGTATTCCCCCATACCATAAAAACAGATAATGGTCCTGCTTACACCAGCAAAACCTTCAAATCCTTTTTGCGAGGAATGGCAGATCAAACATATTACAGGAATTCCATATAATCCACAAGGACAAGGAATAGTTGAGCGTGCCCACAGAACGCTTAAAACTCAGCTATTAAAGCAACGAAAAACAAGCATGCCTCCAATGGATTCTTTATCTTTAACATTATTCACCTTAAACTTCTTAAATATACCTCAAGGAGATCCCTATACCGCGGCTGAACGTCACTTTCAAGAAGATATGCAAACTCAAAAAACAGTCAATTCACCTATCTGGGTGAAAATTGATGATAAATGGATTGCAGGTCACCTCCTCATTCGGGGAAGAGGCTATGCTTTCATTTCTACAGACGATAACCCTGCCAAGAAACTCTGGGTCCCTCTGCAACTTGTTAAGACTAGAATTCTCCAAGAATCAGAAAACAACTAATTCTTTCAACATAAAGTCTTAAATTTTAAATTGCAAGTTGCTGTTTAAACTTCCTGGATTGGTTCCTTTTAATAATGATCTTGTTTTGCAGTCTGTGATCATGGTTCATGTCTAATATCTTGCCTTACAGCCTAAATATTTTCTTTCTTACAAAAAAAAAAGGGTGGAAAAATGGGTGGACTCTGATCACAGTGCTCATTACAAAAATGTTTGCTAAATCAATAAAAAATTGTTTTTCTAATGATTCTGTTCACAGGATGAGATATTCGAATCCAGTAAACCTGCGCTACAGTGCTCAATACTCCGAGACTCCTAAAACAGTGCTCGCTAAAAATTTAATAATTTGCAAAACTAATTTTTCCCAATGCTCTATTCACAGGAAAAGACACTTTCTCACCATCATTTGCCGACTTTATATTTATGAAGCGCTTGACTCGTTACCATTTATCACCCTAAATGGGTCACATATACAGCTGTAAGATATTGATCGATCAAATGTATGTGTGCGTGTGTGTGCATGTGGTGGCCACCATTATGTTTGTGATTAATGTTGTGTCTATGTTATGTCTCAACTACTACCTTCTCAATTTCTGACCACTACAAACCTCTATTACATTCATCAACTCCACTGCTGATCCACTAGATTTATCAATTTTAAAATCATCAATTCTCATACTTATTTCCCTGCTCCACCCATGTTGGAGCTTCTTTATATTCTTCTCTCCATCCCAGACTTGGATCCCTACAAAGCCTTAAAATCTCTACTTGTGATTAACCTCGAAAAGTGTTTTTGTCTCGCCTAAGCTACAGGTACGCAATGTTCCCTTGCTGAAGAAGCCCTGCAAGACGCCCACACCGATGTTCCAGACACCTGCTCCAGCGCTCAAGACTCCTGTTCCAGAGTTCAAGATATCACACCGATGTTCCGACACCTGTTCCAGCACTCAAGACTCCTGTTCCAGAATTCGAGATACTTGTTCCAGTGTTCCTGAAACCCAATCCAGTGTTCCTGACAATTCAACGAGTTCCTGACCGCTGCTCTCCAGAGACTCATACTCATATGATCACCGCTATTGCTGTCCCAGAAGTAGCCCCACAGAATTTGTTCCAGACACCCGACTTTACATAAAATATAGCAAATTGACTCTCACAAATTATGGACAGTGCAAACTATAGTCCGTTATAATCAGACAGCTAAAAACACTTTATCTTGAACTTTGCTTTGGGTCCAAAAACAAGTTAGGATCCTAAAGTAACATGTATTATCATTTTGTAATTCGAATTGTTTTTTCTTATCTTAATTTTCTGTACATTACTAAATATTTCTTACCTTTTCAATTTTTATTAGTAAACTAATCAGGGGGAGTTGTTGCAGGACTCCTTTAAGGGCATTTGGCTCAAAACATTAGCATACTAAAGGGCCTAGGTGAGGTGCAGGGAGGGATTATCTAAGGACATTTAACACTCCCTGCTTTCCATAACAATGGGAGGAAGGCCTGAGTTGCATGGGTATAAACTAGCCGGTTTTCACTCTCCCGCGCTTCTTTGGGGGCTGTGGCTCGCTGTGAGCGGTCGCCCTGCTTGGAAGTGTTCTTCTCCTTTCCCAAAGCCTTTGCACGTGGTGGTCGCCATCTTGGCCTACACGTGGCTGGGGTTCTAGCCTGGAATCCTAAGCATCGGGTTTTTCCTTTTGCTGATTTGTATGCCTGAACCTGTGATAAGTAAAGTCTTTTAAAACCTCACCGGATCCCTGAGTGCTCATCCATTCCTCGCCGGCTTCGGAGGTAGAAGGGAACTCGCTTCCCGGCACTGTCGGGGACCCCGCGGAGGCGCCCCGACAGAAACAGGGATATTTTAATTTATTTTCCAATCTGGATTTTTTAAATATCTCTTGCTTGTATGATTGATGTGGTGAAGACTTCTAAAAATCTGTCGAGTGAGAGTGGTGACGGTGGGCATCCTTGCCTTGTTCCTGATCTTAGGGAAGGCTGTCCATTTTTCACCACTGGCTATGATATTGGCAGAGAATTTGTTATAGGTGAACATTTCTATCTCAAGATATGTTCCTTCTATCCTTATTTTTAGAGGATTTTTTTATTTTTATTTTATTTTATTATTATTATTATTATTATTTTCTTCTTGGGTCACACCCAGCAATGCTCAGGGGTTACTCCTGGCTCTGCACTCAGGAATTACTCCTGGCGGTGATCAGGGGACCATATGGGATGCCAGGGATCGAATCTGGGCCAGTACAGGCTGGCCGCATGCAAGGCAAATGCCCTACCCGCTGGACTATCGCTCCGGCCCCTTGGAGGATTTTTTAAAATCATTTAATTGGCGGGTGTTTGATCTTGTCAAAAGTCTTCTTTGCAACAATGGGCATAACCACATGACTATTATCTTTTGTTTATATCAACTACTATATCAACTATTGCATAATTGATTTGTGTATATGGAACTATCTTTGCATCCTGCAAAGATAGTTATATCTTATATAATATATAAGATTTATAAGTCATATCTTATAGAACATATAAGATATAACTATATCATAGTTATGATATGGATTATATACCATGATAATCCATGATATATACCACCTACACGGCAGAGCCTGGCAAGCTTCCCGTGTTTTATTTACTTGTTATGCCAAAAACTAGTAACAATTATGGACCTCAGTTCCATGACCTGAAGAATGATTTGGGGCTCTCCCCTGTCCCTGGAGCAAGCAGATGCCCTTGGGTTACACTTTGCTTGCGACAGGACTTATGGGAGATGTTACTAGTGCCCACTCGAGCAAATCGATGAACAATGGGAAGACAGTGATACAGTGATATATATAGATCTATCTCTACATATATCTATATATCATGGATTATATACCATAATGATATTGTGATGATATTATGGTATATAGTCCTTTGATATCTATATCCATATCCATATCCATATCTATAACTATGTATCTGAACTGAATTCAGTTCACTAAGTTTTCTTGAGGATCTTTGCATTGATCTTCATTGGGGATACTCATGTATGATTTTCCTTTCTGGCAGTGTCTTCATCTGTTTTTGTTACTAGTGCAATATTGGTCTCAGAGAAGCTATTAGCGAGAACCCATTTCCTCAATATTTTGAAAGATCTTGATGAGAATGAACACTAAAACTTCTTTGAAGCATTAGTAGAACTCAGAAGTGAATCTGTCTGGACATGGACTTTTGTTCTTGGGGGATATTTTTAATTATTATTCCAATTTATTTACTTGAGATAAGCATATTCAGAATTTCTATTTCCTGTTGGTTTAACCTTGGGAGAGTATAATTCTAAGAATTAATCATTTATTTTGTGTTCTTGAACTTGGTGGCACAAAGTTTTTCATAATAAGCTCTTATAATTTTGTTTTTATATGTTTGTTTTTAGGCCACACATGTCTATGCTTAGGCGTAACTCCTGGTTCTACAATATGTGATCATTCCTAGTGGGCTAGGGGAGACAATCTGGGGTGCCAGGAATGGACCCCTGGTTGGTCACATTAAATGCAAGTCCCTACCCTCTGTACTATTGCTTGGGCCCACTCCATTCTGATTTTTTATTATCTCCTGCCTTCTACTTGCTTTGGGATTCATTTGTTCTTTTTCTAGTTTCTAGTTGTTGATAGGCTTGATCGTTGGTATTAGCGTTTTCATTCTTCCTGTTGTGCATTTGAAAATCTATACCTCAAAGCTATAATAATCAAAACGGCATGGTACTGGACTAACTATGAACCTGCAGACCAACGGAGCAAAATTGAGGGTCCTGAGTTAAACCTCAGCTCTATCTATGGACTGTTAATTTATGACAAAGGAGCTAAGTATACCACGTAGAGCAGAGAAATCTTTGCAATGAATGGTGTGTCTCATGGGTTGAGGTAGTTGGTGTCTTTATTCTTGTTTGTTTGGGGGATCATTTGATTTCTTCTTTTATGCCATTGTAATTTCACAGTATGTTGTTTAGTTTCCAAGTATTTAATATTCTACCAACTTTCTTTTTATGACTGATTTCAACTTTTGTGACTTTGTGGTCTGAGAACAAACTCGGTATGTTTTATATTTTGTGTGATTTTGTGTATGTTCAAGTCAAGTCTCAGCATGTGATCAATCCTAGAGAATGTCCCACACCACACTGGAATTTATTTACATCAACTGCCTGTGTGCATTTCCTATTACCCAGATGGTAAATGTTCACAGCTCTTGACAGCAACCGTAAGCAAGTAAACACGGGCATTAAAGTGAAGGGAAAAGTACGGACTGAACAAGGAAGCTCTTGGTACAGATAATCAATGAGTTATACAAACCGCAGCATGTGACTGGGATTAAGATGGAAATACATAATTTTGGAAATGTCAAGCTGAGTAAATTTCAAGGTTTTAGAACTTGAGTCAGGAAGAATTAGCAGGAGCTGATCTTTGCTTTGCTTCCAAATCCGCATCCCTGTCCAGAGACCCGGCTTATTTCAGTCATGACAGTAGTTACTTTTAGGGAACAGGAGACAGTGGTAGCCCGATTCCTGAGGTCATTATTACGCATCTCACCAACGCCTTCCCAACCGTGTCCCCTTCCCGGAAAATAAAGAAGCCGTTGCAAGCAATGACGTGGCAAAGAGGTATCTGATTTAAGTGTTACATTTGACCTTTTTTTTTGTTTTGGCTTTTGGGGTCACACCTGGTGATGTTCAGGGATTACTCCTGGGTCTACACAGGAATTACTGCTGGTGGTGCTCAGGGGACCATATGGGATGTTGGGGATGGAACCTGGGTAGGCTGCATGCAAGGCAGACGTCCTACCCACTGTACTATAACTCTGGCCCCTGCTTTTGACCTTTACAAAAGATTCATGTAATCAGGAGATCCTCTGCCTCAATAGTACTAATGACCAACAAGTAAAATAATAATCACTAAAATCTTTGAAAATTTTCAAATATAGGGCCAAGTTTAGAGTTCGACTAAAGCACTTGCCTGGCATGTGTAATCTCGATGTTCAGTTCTGGGAGCTGCCTCCCAAAAAAATCAACTTCTGATCCAAACTGAAGGCAGTTACAGAACAATGAATTGAGACCTTAAATGACTTCCTTATACAAAGGTGCATGTGCTCTACTCTCATGGACCAGGAAGACTGAGGCACGAGATGAAGGTCCTGGGTTGTCAAATAGCCACACAGGAGCGCCTCTGTCATGAGAGACCCATCTCAAGAGGTAAGAGACTGGTACAAAATCCACGCAGTCTATTCATAGTAGCCAGACTGTGTAAGCAACCCTAGTACCTGAAATAGCACATTAATGGATGGCCATGGAGAATATCCTGCTGAGTGAAATGAGTCAGAAGGAAAGGACAGTCATAGAATGACTGGTCACATTTGTGGGATATAAAAGCATAGTATGAGACTAATACCCACGGACACCAGAAAGAAGGGTCAGGAGGACTGGCCCATGATTAGAAACTTACCACAAGTTTTGGTCGGGGAAGGGCAGCTAGGATAGAGAAGGGACCACTATGACCAAGAGAAATGGAAGTGATCACTCTGGACAAGAACTGGGTGGTGAAGGTAGGTAAAGTGATAAACACGATAACTTTTCATGGTATTACAAACCATAATGCCCAAATGGAGAGGGATAGAATAAAGTTTCTGCCATATAGAGGCAGGCTGGGGGGTAGTGGAGAGGGAGAGAAACTGGGGACATTGGTGGGTAAAATGTACACTAGTGAAAGTATACGTGATGGGATATTGTGTGACTGAAAGTCAATCATGAACAACTTTGTAACTGTGTATCTCACAGTATTTCAAAAAAAGTAAATAGATAAATAACTAACACATTCAGTGAGCTGTTTTTGATATAGTATCAACATGAATGAGAAGTCTCGGTGCCTTAGGGTTGAGGCAAAGAGAGGAATGCCTAGACTATGGAAGCCACCCAAATGACCAAGACCAGATGACTGGATAAAGAATCGACAGTTCATAAAATGCAGAACTACTCAGGAGAGACGGGGCATTGCGATACGCTGGTACATGGACGGACCTGGAGAGTGTCGTGATGAGTGAAGTCAGTCAGAGGGAGAGGAGCAGACTCCGAATAACCTCTCCCATGTCTGTAGGAGATTATCAAATACCCAAGGGCGCTAGAAACAAAGCAAGAAAACTGCTCTTCAATAGGAAGCTGCCACTGGGATGGGAGCATGAGGGTAGAGTGATAAATTAGGGAAGAGAACAGTAGAGTAAGGGGTGGGGGGAAAGTTCCTGCCACGGAAGGCTGGGAGCAGAGGGGAAACTGGATGCACTGGCAGAGATAAGTGGTCGCGGATGATGGAATTGCTGTTGAACACTGCACGCTGGAAATTCGATCATAAATATCTTTGTAACTTTGTGATTCATGGTGATTAAAAAGGCAAATAGATAATCATTTGTATCACTTGTCTTGTTCATCAACTTCCTCAAGCTGGCACCAATAACATCTTCATATGTCCTGTCACATGCTAGTGTCGCCCAAGGGCATCTGCTCGCTCCAGAAACATGAAGGGCCTCAATAATAATAGTACTTTTTAAAACTAGAGGAGTGTTTGTGGAGATCAATGACCTCAAGCAAATCACCAGGACCTGCACACAAATATAGCAGGAACTCCCCAAAGAATACCATAGGTCTCGAGACCTAGAATCCCTAGAATCCACCTGGGGTGTGTAACAATCTGCTAGGGCCAAAGGGAGGTCGATATTGTTACCCTTTAGACACTTCACAGTCACAGCATCCGGCTCCTTCCTTGGCTCTGCACTAGCCAGCAGTGCGCCTTGTGCACTGAGAAAGGCCATGCCCCAGTGGTGGGACCACAGGTCTCACTGAGCTCTGACGGACCTGCCCAATGCTTCTAGCCCTGCCTCCCATCTGCCAGGTAACTAGCTTCACCCTCCAAAACACTCCAGTGAACCAGACAACCTCATCACCATCTTATGCGTGAGGTTTTGGAATGAATATATCATAAGTGTGTCACTGGGCCTTGCATTTCATAAACACTTTATAATGTTTCCATATATGATTGTGCTTTCTTGCGCCAGGGATCAAACTCAGCTCTCACACACGAGGTCTGTGTTTTTCAATGAGACACATCCACTGCCCTATTCATGAGGGTTTTTTCCCCCCCCATTGGAGAGTCCATGGTTAGATTCTAATTGCTTTAGTTTTGTGGTTACACCCAGTAGTGCTCAGGGCTTATTCCTGGCTCGGTGCTCAGGAATCACGCCTGGCAGTCTCAGGGTACCAGGTAATGAGGTCAGGCCAGACGCACTCAAAGCAAGCACCATGCCCACTGAATTATTCCTACCTCACCCCCACTGACCAAGAGATACGCTCCTACTTCTTGACAAGTCTTCCCCTTGCCTTGGGAATGTAGACAACCAATGTGGCAAGTATGGTGAAAGCATCACAAGGAAAACAATTTCCTTTTTTCCAGCTTCCTTTTTAAATCCCATGAGTTGTGACTTAATCTCATAGGTGAAATGATGGTGAGAACGCTGTCATATACAATCCAAACAACAAATAATATTCTTGGATCCTAAACTGTTGGTTATCGCTCCAGATCTCTCATGGATTAGTTTTATCTTATCCTGGTCAACATTAGTTTCTTTGTCCCTATTGCCCTGTATTGTTTCTCCTTAAGCTGTGTGGTTGTTTGCTTATTCTTTTTCTTTCATCAATTAGGTGGTCCTGTCACTCACTTGATTCCAAAAGACACATTTTCCCTTATTTATTTTCTTATATCACCTGTGCTCGGGTCACACCCAGGACCTTCACTCAGGACTCTCTGTGTCCTGTCCCCACATCTTTTCCTGGTCAGTGTTACCAACCATCCAAATTAAAGGTCACTCCTTCCACAGAGGACTCTCAACTCTTTTTTTAATTCTGTCATAGAAAGAAGAAAAATAAATGAAAGAAGACAATAAGAAAATTAGTGAAAAGAAAGCAAAATTTCTAAGATTTTTTTAGAGTCTTAAGCAAAAAAAGTCTAAGATTCTAAGAACAAAAATAGATCCCTGAAGTTCAATAGGCAATAGGAGGAGAATCAGACTATGGAGTCACCATTGTCAGTCAAGGACGAGAAGCGACTTTAGCGTAATGATATTGGCCAAGAGGCAGTTCTTCCTCTCTGAGTTCACCTGTCTGACACCTGTACAATATCAGACATTAAGTTTTCTTCTAGGGAAAAGACCAATAGGCCAATGGATTCAATACAAGTTTTTCCAACAATCTTGTTCTCATCAAAGGCCTCCTCCCAGAGATGTGTGTGTGTGTGTGTGTGTGTGTGTGTGTGAGAGCCATGGTAGCACTGATCTTAGAAAGTCACAGCATTCAGGTTTGTGGGCTTGGTCATAGAGATTTTAATTTAAAAATTAAAATGTCCTATTTGCATTCGATATTCATCACAGCACTATTCACAATAGCCAGAATCTGGAAACAACCTGAATGCCTGAGAACAGATGACTGGCTAAAGAAACTATGGTACATCTACACAATGGAATATTATGCAGTTGTCAAAAAGATGAATTAATGAAATTTACCTGCAAATGGATGGAGATGGAGACTATCAGCTGAGTGAAATTAGTCAGAAGGAAAAGGACAGATGACTGTATTCATTAGTGGGATATAAATATATTCTAGTGTTCTACTAACTGTGGGAAATGGATAACACCAGTCTAGAACTGAGCATTGAATGTACACAAAGAGATTTACATACAATTCCTAAATGTCTGTTGGGCAAGCCACAATGTGGGAGAGAAGAGAGAGAGAGAGAGAGAGAGAGAGAGAGAGAGAGAAAGAGAAGAAAAAAAAGTGCCTGCTATAGAGGCAAGAGGGGGGGGAGCTGGAACAATGTATGACTAAAACCCAATCATGAAGATCTTAATAATTGTATATCACACTGTGGTATAATAAAAAAATTAAATGTCAAGCAATGTCCTAAGGATGCTAGGACTAAATTTCTGTTTCTGTTTTTGTTGGTGAAATCTACTCACTGTGTTTATGAACATTAATGGTTACCGTATCCCTCTTCTTTCTTCTTGAATGCTCCAGTCTAATAGATTCTTTTTTTTTTTTTTTTTTTTTTTTTTTGCTTTTTGGGTCACTCCCAGTCTAATAGATTCTTAATCTCTCCTGGTCATAGGTTTAGAGTTCCCTAAACTCTCCTGTTTCTATTCCTTCCTTCCTTTCTTCCTTCCTTCCTTCCTTCCTTCCTTCCTTCCTTCCTCCCTCCCTCCCTTCCTTCCTCTCTCCCTTCCTTCCTTCCTCCCTTTCCTTCCCCCTCCCACCATTCCTACCTTCCTTCCTCCCTCCCTTCCTTCCTTCCTCTCTTCCTCCCTTCCTCCCTCCCTTCCTTCCTTCCTTCTTCCCTTCCTTCCTTCCTTCCTTCTTCCCTTCCTTCCTTCCTTAATTCCTTCTTCCCTTCCATCCTTCCTTCCTCCCTCCCTTCCTTCCTTCCTTCCTTCCTTATTCCTTCCTTCCTCCCTTCCTCCCTCCCTCCCTCCCTCCCTCCTTCCTTCCTTCCTCCCTTCCTCCCTCCCTCCCTTCCTTTCTTCCTTCCTCCCTTCCTTCCTTCTTTCCTTCCTCCCTTCCTTCCTTCCTCCCTTCCTCCCTCCCTCCCTTCCTTTCTTCCTCCCTCCTTCCCCTCCTTCCTCCCTTCCTTCCTCCCTCCCTCCCTTCCTTCCTCCCTCCCTTCCTTCCTTCTTTCCTTCCTCCCTTCCTTCCTCCCTTCCTTCCTCCCTTCCTTCCTTCCTTCCTTCCTCCTTCCTTCCTCCTTCCTTCCTTCCTCCTTCCTTCCCTCCCTTCCTTCCTTCCCTCCCTCCCTTCCTTCCTCCCTCCCTCCCTTCCTTCCTTTCCCTTCCTTCCTTCTTCCCTCCTTCCTTCCTCCCTCCCTCCCTTCCTTCCTCCCTCCTCCTTCCTTCCTCCCTCCCTCCCTTCCTTCCTTCCTCCCTCCCTTCCTTCCTTCTTTCCTTCCTCCCTCCCTTCCTTCCTTCCTTCCTCCCTCCCTTCCTTCCTCCCTTCCTTCCTTCTTTTCCTTCCTCCCTTCCTTCCTTCCTTCCTCCCTCCCTTCCTTCCTTCTTTCCTTCCTCCTCCTTCCTTCCTTCCTCCCTCCCTTCCTTTCTTCCTTCCCTCCTTCCTTCCTCCTTCCTTCCTTCTTTCCTTCCTCCCTTCCTTCCTTCCTTCCTCCCTCTCTTCCTTCCTTCCTCCCTTCCTTCCTCCCTTCCTTCCTTCCTCCCTTCCTTCTTTCCTTCCTCCCTCCCTCCCTTCCTTCCTTCCTCCCTCCTCCTTCCTTCCTTCCTCCCTTCCTTCCTCCCTTCCTTCCTCCCTCCCTCCCTTCCTTCCTTCCTCCTTCCTTCCTCCCTTCCTTCCTTCCTCCCTTCCTTCCTTCTTTCCTTCCTCCCTTCCTTCCTTCCTCCCTCCCTTCCTTCCTCCCTTCCTTCCTTCCTCCCTCCCTTCCGTCCTCCTCCCTTCCTTCCTTCCTCCCTCCCTTCCTCCCTCCCTTCCTTCCGTCCTCCCTCCCTTCCTTCCTTCCTCCCTCCCTTCCTCCCTCCTTCCTTCCTCCCTCCTCCCTCCTTCCTTCCTCCCTCCCTCCCTTCCTTCCTCCCTCCTTCCCCTCCTTCCTCCCTCCCCTCCTTCCTTCCTCCCTTCCTTCCTCCCCTCCCTTCCTTCCTCCCTCCCTCCCTCCCTTCCTCCCTCCCTTCCTTCCTTCCTCCCTTCCTTCCTCCCTCCCTTCCTTCCTTCCTCCCTTCCTTCCTTCCTCTCTCCCTCCCTTTCTCCCCCCTCCCTCCCTCCCTTCCTCCCTTCCTTCCTCCCTTCCTTCCTTCCTTCCCTCCTTCCTTCCTTCCTTCCTTCCCTCATTCCTTTCTTCCTTCCTTCCTTCCCTCATTCCTTTCTTCCTTCCTTCCTTCCTTCCCTCCTCCCACAAACACTGTGATTTACAATCTGTTAGTAATAGAGTTTCAGGCTTACATGATGCCACTCCAAACCTACCACCAGTGTCAGCATCCCTCCACCAGTGGCCCAAAGTTTTCTCCCCACTCCCTACCCAGTCTCATTATCTCACTCACTTTTTTAAATGTATTTTATTATACCACCATGAGATAAACAATTACAAAAATGTTCATGTTTGGGTTTCGCCATACAGTGTTCCAGTACCCATCCCTCCACCAGCGCCCATTTCCCACCTCCAATGTCCCCGATTCCCTCCCACCTCCCCTAGCCTGGCTCTATGGCAGGTTCTTTATCTCTTTTCTTTCTTTTTTCTTTCTCTCTTTCTCTTTCTCTCTTCCTTCTCTTACATATTGTGGATTGTAATAAATATACTTATCGGTTATCATGTGTATCTTGTTGCCTGTATTTAACACTAAATTCTATGTGGTAATAGCACTTTCGACAATTATTGGCACACTGTTCCCTTCTCTGTCTTACCTAACCTCTGCTCCCACACATTTGTGGTAATTTCCACCTTTGACAAGACCTCCTGATCCATGTTTGACAAGACCTCCTGATCCATCCTGACCTTGGATGTTGGTATCATACTCACTTTTAAAATTTAATTGTTATAGTTTGGGTCAATGTTTGCAATGTTGTTGGCTATCATGGTTTAGATGTATACAGTTACTTCAACCTCTATCTCACTAGTGTTCAGGGCTCCTGGTTAAGTTTCCTCTGTTACTTTCTGTCAGCCTCAACTTTTTCCCTATCCCCCAATTCTTATTTGTGCAACCTAAGACCAAGAACTTGCCCACAATATCATCCATTCCCTAGTCTTGATACTCCATATAGCATAGATAAGCACGAACATATATAACATTGAATATACATGGTATATATGCTCTTATTTATATATAACATAAGTTGTATATAATATATATAAAGCTATTTACTCATTTTTCATTGGACATTTGGGTTGTTTCCATATCTGAATATTATACTAAATGCTGCAATGAACACAGCTATACGCATACTTTTAGAATTAGTGTTTTTGTGTGTAGGGAGTAAATGCCAATAAGAAGAATATCTGGGTCTTATGAGAGCTCAATTCCTACCTATTTTTAAAGAAATCTCAACACTGTTCCCCAAGAGCATGAACTAGGCAACTCACCCACCAAGTGTGCATGACGGTTCCTTTCTCAGCACGACACCAACTCTGGCTATTCCTAAACTTTTAGGTATGTGTCATTCTCACTGACATGAGATGATACCTTATTGTCACTTTGCTTAAATTTATCTGATAATAAGTAACAAAGAACAGGTTTTCATATTCTTATTAGCCATCCTTATGTCCTCTTCATGGAAGAAACCCTTTGTTTTCCCTACCCATGTTTTTTTTTTCTGATTTTATTTTTTTTCAAGTTTTTTTATTATTTTTTAATTTTTTATTTTTACAATTACAAAGATATACAATTAAAAAGTTCATATTTGGGTTTTGGTCATACAGTGTTCCAGCACCCATCCCGCCACCAGTGCCCATCTCCCACCACCAACCTTCCCAGTTCCCTCCCACCTCCCCCAGCCCTCCTCCATGGCAGTTTCTTTATTTCCTTACCTTTCTCTCTCTTTCTCTTTTCCTTCCCCTCCAGTCTATGGATTACAGAACATACATTAAAGAGTTGTCATGTGTATCCTATTGCCTCCATTTAATGCTCAGTTCTAGGTTGGCATTAGTACCCTTGACAATTGTTAGCACACTGTTCCATTTTCTGTCTTACCTAGCCTCTGACTCCCACACGTTTGTGATAATTTCCACCTTTGAAAAGACCTCCTGATATATGCTTCACTTGACCTTGGATATTGGTATCATAATATATACATATATATATATGTTATGCAAATAAATGCAGTCATTCTGTATCTGTCTCTCTCCTTCTGGCTAATTTCACTCAACATAATCTTCTCCATGTCCATCCATTTATAGGCAAATTTCATAACTTCATTTTTCCTAACAGCTGCATAGTATTCCATTGTGTAGATGTACCAAAGCTTCTTTATCCAGTCATCGATTCTTGGGCACTCTGGTTGCTTCCAGATTCTGGCTATTGTGAATAATGCTGCTATGAACATAAAAGTAGGAATGGTGTTTCCGCTGAGTATTTTTCCTACCCGTGTTTTAATGGAGTTATTGATCTTAGGTGTTGAGCTTTGTGAGGGCTTTGCATGTCCTGAATAATAGTTCTTATCTAACATATCACCAATATTCTCTCTTAACAGTGTGTGTGTGTGTATATATATATATATATATATATATATATATATATATATATATATATATATATATATATATACTCTTATACCTGCACCAGGACATCTTGTGACCATATACTGCAGCCAAAACTGAATCCATCATCCCATGAAACCCAATCAAACTCAATCTCATGACTGCCATGGACTTCACTAGCAATTTTAGAATCTGCTTCCTATAAATCACTCTAATACATGGGGGAGGGAGACAAAACACTGAAAACATAATTCATAGAAGTTTAGACACAGGATTCTGAAAATCAAATGAACTAAAAGAGACATTTTTGTGACAGTATTAATTTAAACACCAGATTGTAAAAAGCAAGTGAACTAAGGGATATATTTTTCAAATAACATTCACTGAGGATGAGTCATCACAATATTTTCAAATAAATGTTCCTTACTAAAATAAAAAGGGTTAAGGCATTAGTATATTCTCCCTGGGTAAAAATGTGGAACTTCACTGGGCTGCCATTAAGAAGAACATAACAAGGCTAGTAATTTGCTTATACTTCAGAAGGAGGAGAAGGAAAGCCCAAAATCAGGAAGAAATAAGCGCATTTAAGAGAAATGAGAAGAGAAAGTCGAGAGAATGAGCACGGAAGTCACTCCACCGACCAGAGAAGCACAGAGCCTTTAGCGTCCTCACTCCTTTCCAGATGGTGTTAGAGAAAAACAGTCACCTTGGGTTTCTCCAAACAAAGCAGAGGCTGGCCAGGTTCTTCTTCAGTTGCCACATCCTGCCTGGTCTGAAGCCAAGTAGATTCTATGACTCACCCTTGATTAAGGGCAGGGTTAAGGAGCTGACTCGGAGAATAAAAAGGGGAGACCTGCAAGTTCTCTTCCAAAGCGAGTGCACCTTCCCTTCACAGTGAACCCAAGAGCCAACAACTGCTGCCTCCACCATGAAGCTGCTGGCCATCCCTCATGCTCGCTGCCCTCCCCTCTTCTGCTATGCAGGTGAGTCGCGACAGCAGAGCCATGTTCTTGAGGCAGGTTGTGTTCGAGACCAGGGGAGAACTTCACAATCGCTGAAAATTAGGATAGGGTGTCCCTAATGTAGCAGATTAAGTGCCAAAGACAAAGAATTCGCTATTTGGGAAAATAAAGATGATTCCTCTTGGGCTTCACCCATTAACTAGAGTTTCATATAAGCTCTCTTGCTTTTTGGTGGCCATAAAGTCATATTACAGATGCCTAAAAAGCAGGTGGCGTGCTGGTACTGGATAGTAGAAGGTCCCATTTCATCATTCTCTTTCAAGACATTGAACAGATAGGCCTCAACTGAGATTACACCAGGAAGGTTCCCGAAAGACAACGCATTCAGTCTCTTCCTGTGTGGAAGGGAGGAGGCAGGAATCCTCTCAGGCAAAAGGGCTGGATCAATGGGTGAACGTTGTTTCACACTGTGGGATGAATTCTTCTTACATTAGTATAATGATTTGAACCTTTCCAGAATATTCTGAGCTGCCAGACCCCTTTATACTCCACCCTGTATGAGAGAATCCTGTAGGAGAAGTTCTAACAGGAAGTCATAGCAATCCTTAACAGGGAGTTCTCACAGCATTGTAAGCTTGTCTCTCTTCAGTAACCAACTAGGAGCCAGAAAATACTCTGGTAGTCATTTGGGGACTCTTCACTCGCGAACAATCTCTGAGGTGTGTCACGTCTTTGGAACATTCCGCCTCGTAGATTCTTAAGGTGATGGAGATGTGTTGGAAGTGTCAAGCTTAGCCACACAGAAATGACAAAGTGAAGTCTAGATCTCAGGTAGCTAAGTCAGAGGGTTTCTCTATACCCTCAGCTCACCTCACAAGCAAGCATTTCTTTAATTCATTTCTAACTACAAAAAAAGCAGTATTGAAGGAGCTATGGGGCAACCATTCTGCGAAATGTTGCCCGAGGTTCGGGAAAGAATGATTGAACATCACATGACCCTAGGGAATGACCAGGGATGGCTCCTTGTGTTGCCCTCAGAGCAGAGTACTCCTCTTTCAGAGTCCTCTGTCACTGCCAAGTGGCGTCACAGGATGGAGAAGGACAAGGGAGGTTTCGACCTTAAAGGAAATCCCATATCTTGAGTGTCTTCTCTAAGGATTCAGAATTCACGCCAGTCACTGAAAGCTTTCTGAAAGGATCCCGCCACTAAAGTGTCAGTAGATGACCAACTTACCCAGAGGTCAAGAAGGTCCTCTTGGATCGAACCCAGTTCTCCATGCATGTCCCCAGGTTCCGGATGCTCCATCATCACGCATGTGGTTAACATGACAACCGACGGTACTATGGCCCCAGCTGACTACGCAAATGAACTTAAACAATGGACGGCTGACAGCAACACTGCCCAGGCTCTAATGAACATGAAACAGTGTTTTAATGATCAGTCACCAGAGACCCTGACCAACGTAAATGTTATGATGGTAAAGTCACTTACTTCTTGCATGCTTTTAGAATCACTGATAAGGTCAAGCAGGTTGGACATTGTCACTATCTCAGAAGTAGCAGGCGAAGATCAGGAATGATGGCAGAGTTCAACAAAACCACACACACGCACGCACGCACGCCGGTGCTTTGAGCACAACAACAGCAAAATTCTTTAGTAAGTGATTCTCTCTCAATTGCATGCATTGGGCCGTGAGCTAACATTCTAAATAGGCTATTTAAAGCATCCCATGGTAGACGGATGAGAGACTTTGTGAAAAGCCTCAGGTAAATCTCAGCAGATCCTCAACATGTACAACATGGATTGTCCTTGACCAGGTGATGCTAACTGAAATCACACATTCAGAAAGAGGTTAACCCTATTGCAAAACTAACCCTATTGCAAAACTCCTCTTCTACCTGCTTTCTAAGGACGTGTCTCAGCAAAAGGTGATAGAAAGGTTGTTTCCCCCCAATCAGACGAGGAGACCAATCAGAGTTGCTTCCAAATGATGGTTTCGCTTCTGCCTTTGGAAAAGGGCAGACACCTGGCATACGCTGGGTTGGCCTAATGTGCAAGACAAAAGTGATCATGTCATGTTCTCTTTGCTATCATTTTAAGGCATTAGGCTAAAATCCATGACTAGTTGGTGATTATAGGCGTTACGCTGAGACCTAGGTTGGACTGTTAGTCTTCCACAGTGCACGAGGCTGATGTACAGGCGAGGCTGGGGGAGAAGCATCAGGCAGTTTTCCCTGTACTGCAGCCAAGGGCCTGCAGGAGCTCAACAGCTTCACATTTTCTTGTCTGTGGATAAACCAAAGGAAGAATCTTGGTGGATCAGAGCTAATCTGTACAAGTGAGCTGAAAATCTAAGTGACGTCTCTGTTTTTGTTTTCCAGAACGCAATCTACACCAGTTCTCAGTGTAAACTTTACACATCATAAGGATGACACAATGGTTGGGCACCTCCCGTTAATTGGGGAACACCCAGCTCTTCTTTCTTTCCTGACAAATTGCAAGACCTGTTGAAACCTCAGCTACATTTTCTTTTCAATAAAATATCAGCAAACTAAGCAAAAGTCTGAGTCATTTTGTCACTGATTAGAAGCAGGGGCTTAGGGAGACGTATCTCTCACCCATGATGTGCTTACACACACACTCACACACACACACACACACACACACACAACACATTCACAAAGTTTTCATGACAGCTCAGGAGCAAGACTGAAGAATCCCAAGAGCGTTTGTTCCCGACCATGTTCCCAGCAGGGCTCTCCCTCTGGAAAGGGCCCCTCGGCCCTACCCATGTGCTCTCAGGACTGAGCCTCAGGGCCTGGGGCTCCTACTCTGGAGGGTGGTCTGCTCACCCCCTACCCCAGCGCACTCCCTCCTGCACTCTGAACCCTGCCTGCCTGCTCAGCTTCCCTGCCCTGGAGACTGTTGTCAGGGTTGAGATGGAGAAGAGAAGGAGGTGCGGAACACAATTCTCCATAACACTCCCAAGTGTGGTTGTCCATTCTCAGTGCCCTGGGAGGCATATTATTCTGCTGTAAGGGAGCACTAAGCTTCACAAGAAGTATTAGAGGGACCACTTTCAAAGACAAGACCACTATCATAAACACTCATAGATTCTACAAAATGATGACAATAAATTCCTCATCTGAATAATCTCACTCAACATCAAGGGCCTGAAATCCTCAATAAGAGACAGAGTGGCAGATAATGGAGCTCAAATGTCTACTGCCTAAATGGAGGCACGTCTAAGAAAGAGTACACAGAGGCTCAAAGTCAAATCCTGGGAGATAATCTGGCAGGCAAACAATTGCCTTTCAAAGCAATTGTGACCATTCTTAAATCAGGCAACATATAACTTCAAATTTTAAAAGCCTATCAGGGACAGAATGATGATTAATTGATGATCTGAGGATCTATACGTTATGAAGAACTTATGCTCCAAAGCATCTATTCACCTAATTGACTGTCAACTAATCATTGGACCATAAAAATATTTATTCTTTTGATTGCACTTTAAGAAGGTCTCTTTTGCTTGTTTTGTTTGTTTCGCAGAGGCTGTGCCACATTCAGTGTGCTCAGAGGTTACTTCTGGCTCTGCCCTTGGGAATTACTCCTGGTGGTGCTGGAGGACCATATGGGCTGCCTGCCGGGATTAAATTTGGGCTGGGCGCATACAAAGTGAGTACCCTACCTGCTGTACTATCTCTCCCACCCCAGACCAAACAAAATATGTAAAGCAACAAAGTAATTAATAGACCTGAAGAGATATTGACAGCATCACAGCTGTCGCAGGAAATTCTAACACACTTCCCTCACTGCTGGGTAGAGCAACTAGGCAAAAACTCAATAAACGTTGACCTTAGAGGGCTGAAGAGATAGTACAGCAGGTAAGGTACTTGCCTTGCATACAACTGACCTCAATCATTAGCACTCCAGATGGTCCCCTGAGCCCACAGGGTAATCCCTGAGCAGAGTGAGGAGCAAGCCCTGAGCACCACTGAGTGTGGCCCAAAATACCAAAGAAAAAAGAATCACAGGTCTTAGAGAAATAAATATATGTACACACACACACACACACACACACACACACACACACACACACACACACATGCCCTTTAGCCAAAAAATAAAATAAAATACACATTCACAAAACTCTAAAAGTGTTCTGAAAGGATGCCGCCACTAAAGTGTCAACAGATGACCAACTTAACCAGAGGTCAATAAGGTGGCTTAGTACTCTGGATCGGAGCCAGTTTCCCAAGCCTTTCCCCAGGTCCTGGGTGCACACTCATCAGGAATGTGATTGACACACGCACATGAGTATTGGATTCCAAGACAGACCATATGCTGGAACTTGAAACACAGTTGCACCGGATTCAGAAGAGAGAAACCATATCCACAATCCTCTCAGACCACTTGCTTTGAAAGTGGAAATGATTCACAAATAGGAATTGGAAAAACACTCAAACTTGTAGAAAGAAATAATTCATTACTGAACTATCAGAAGATCAATCAGGAGATCAAGGAATAAATCAAAAGTTTCCCAGAAACAAATGATAATGAAGACAGGAGTTTCTAGGACATACGGTACAGAGCAAGAGCAACCCTAAGAGTGAAGTTCAATGGAATAACAAAAAGCTGAGCCAAAGGTCGAGGAGCTCCGAGGTGAGGAGGAAGAAAGCGCTAGGAAATAAAGGATGGAAAAAAGTCTGCAAAGACATGAACAACATACCAAAGAACTCTGGATAAGTACAAGACAACAAAACACAATCATCAGAGTCCCTGAAGAACAGCCGGAAGGCAAGTGTGATGGAAAAACAATAGTTAAGGAAATCATGAATAAGAACTTCCCAGAGTAGGCCTTCTTGGAGTGGGGACAGACAGATACCCCCATCCTCACCCCCATACTTCTGGAAGCCCACCACCACATTAACTCACCCACTGGCTATATTCAGATTCATGACCTAAATCTCCAAACAAGGGCTGGAGCGATAGCACAGCAGGAAGGGAGTTCTCCTTGGACGCGGCAGACCTGGGTTCGATCCCCGGCATCCCATATGGTCTCCCAAGCACTGCCAAGAGTAATTCCTGAGTGCAGAGCCAGGAGTAACCCCTGAGCAATGCTGGGTGCACTCAAAAAGCAAAAATAATAATAATAATAATAATAATAATAATAATATAAGATAGCGAGCCGAGCACTGTCGTCCCACTAGAGAAACTCCAAGTTTGCTTTTCTGGCAACAACAGCGGGAGATGGGCCCTGGGTCCGAGTGAGCCTGGAATACACAGAAGCGCAAAGCGGAGCTGTGGCAGGGAGACAGCCCCTCCAGTACA
Source organism: Cryptotis parvus (assembly GCA_021461705.1). Lineage (NCBI taxonomy): Eukaryota > Metazoa > Chordata > Mammalia > Eulipotyphla > Soricidae > Cryptotis > Cryptotis parvus. The sequence goes on along the minus strand of JAJIBD010007526.1, from coordinate 58,980 downwards.
AGAGCTGAAGGGGCTGGTGATGGCAGAAGCTGGCCAAGAGGCAGGTGGACGGCCAGGGGGGGTGAGGGTTTGCGCTAGGATTAACCCGGCCCCTGATTTATGGCAGCCAGAGATCTAACTGCTGTGAAGCCATATTCTCAGAACCAACTTTAAGTAAAACAAAGAGTTAGAGAGAGCAGGTCCTCCTGTCCCTCGCATTGCTTCATTCAACTTTAGCTGGGATTTTTTTTTTATTTGGTGGGGAGAGGGTTATAGTGAAGTGAAGTTGAATTAAACAACTTTGCCAGGAACAGAGCAATGGGGAGAGCATTGGCCTTGCATGCGGCTGACACGGGTTCGATCCTCAGCATCCCATATGGTTTCCCGAGCATCCAGGAGTAATTCCTGAGAGCAGCACCAGGAATAACCCCTGAGCATCACCAGGTGTGACCCAAAAAAGCAAAATAAATAAACAGCTTTGCCAAAGACCTGATACAGATTTTTTTGGGGGCTGTCATTTAGCTTCCTGGATTCTGTGAAGAGCAACCAAATCCACTGATCCACTGCGTGAAGTCACTACTGCTGATTTCCCTGCAGCTCCCTGGAGCCTCTGAGCGACTTTATATTCCACTAGGCACCTGCCCCGCACAGTCAAGCTTTGTTGAGTTTTTCAGAGTTGAGAGCAAAGAAACACATTCAGGAGAGAGAAGCCGGGCTCCTTCCCAGGCCCCGGGACAGTGAAAGCCGCTGTCGGATCGTATCTGCCCACCAAACGCCTGCTGAATGCCAATGAAGTAATGAAGCTCTGGGCTGGCTGCCCGTGTCCTTTCTGCCCACTTTTCCCAACACTTCTGCCAAACACGGTGCTTTGTTTTCCCTAGAAATACAGTGAGTGGCTGTCAGCCTGAGAATTTACCCATCCTGCTTGCAGAGTGGCCTAATTCCAAGAGGCATTGGTGGTTTAGTTGGCTTCTTAAAGATCCTTAAATGTAAGCACTTGTTTACTTGTTTCCTTTCTGAACTTGGCATATTTTCCCCCGTGCATACCCCCAAAGGGCCTGATCACTGCAATACAGTCCAAGGAAATAACACCGCTTGTGCCTTCCTTGTAAAACTGGGAGCTCCCCAATTTTAGGGATAATTCTTACAGGTTTTGTGAACGTTTGATGCAAGAAAAGTCATAACTCATCTTTTCTCCTGTGACATAATTTATTTCCTGACCCACCTCCACATAGTAATGTATCATAACCTTTGATTTAAAAAGCCTTCATTGCAATGGTAATGTCAGACTAAAACTCACCATTGAATATACAAAAAGAGACTTACATGATAAACCCTAAATGTCTGCAGGGCTAGCCGCAATGTGTAAAAGAAGGGGGAGAGAGATGCAGAGACAGAGAGAGAGAGAGAGAGAGAGAGAGAGAGAGAGAGAGAAGCCCAGGCACCCTGGAGGCGATGGCGGGTTCTAGCCCTGGCCTGCCACCCCAGCAGAGCCTCGCAACAAGCCAGACGACCCCCCCACTCCATGAGGCCCTCCATTTTCCACATCCACTTCCCTCTCGTCACAACTCCACCCCACAGAAGAGCCTATTACAGCCCGGCTCATGTGGCCTCTTGGGCAGTTCATCAATAAATGCTAGATTTAGAGGTGACTACAAGAGTATGCCACCCGCACGGCAGAGCCTGGCAAGCTACCCTTGTCGTATTTGATATGCCAAAACCCAGTAACAATTTTAGACCTCATTCCCATGACCTGAAGGAATGGTTTGAGGCTCTTTATGTTCCTGGAGCAAGCAGATGCCCTTGGGCTACACTAGCATAAGATAGGACATATGGAGATGTTACTGGAGCCCCTGCTCGAGCAAATTGATGAGATCGGGAAGACAGTGATACAGTGATACTTCCAATTGAACAAATTCAGTCCTGGGATCCTGAAGTTTAAAAGCAGAAAGTGCGAAAGTGGTTTCTGGGACAATCAGACCGCTGACAGACATTATCACAGCTCACCTCTCTGGGGTAACCTCTCTGAGCCATAGTCCAGTAGGTAGGGTGTTTGTTCCATCCCTGGCATCCCATATGGTTCATCCATGCAGTACCAGGAATAATTCCTGAGTGAAATATTCCTCACTCATTCCTGAGAATTCCTGAGAATTCCTGAGACAAATATTCCTGAATAATGCCAGGAGTAACCCCTGAGCATTTCCGGTGTGAACCCCCCCCCCAAAAGCACAATTTACCTCTTTGTTCTTTACAAAGGGGTGCAACAATTAGACGAAAGTGATCTGAACGTGCAAAGAATAACCAGCAGGTCCATGAAACACCCTGAGCAGAGCAGTTCTGGGAGTGCAGGTGGTTTTCCATTGGCACCTCGCTTCCCACCCACCAACACAGCCACCAACGCCTGCTCCCACGACGACAAAGATGAGGCGCGTCCCCACCTCCACTGGGAAGTTCCTTGTCAGGACAGCCAGCTGTGGGAGAGGATCTGGGGGAACCCTCCCCTCCCCCTACCCCGCGACCTCACCCCCTCGCAGAGGTTTGAGAATTGCGCTGGCGCCGCGCGTCGATGCTTTACGGTCCCTCGGCTCCGCCTGGGACACCCCCGCTCGTGCGCCGGCGCGGAGCCGTTGCCAGCAGCCCCTTCTCGCGCCCAGCGGTTTGGCGTCGCCGAGGGGGCGCAGGGTGAGGGCAGGGACCCCTGCGCCGAGGCTCGGCCCAGCCTCCAGCCCCGGGATCCACCTGCCGCGGCGTCCTCCGTAAGTCGAAAACCCTGCGGGAAGCGAAAACGCCCCAAGGGTGCAGGGGTTTGGAGACGCGAGGGTGCTGACGACGCCCCCACCCCTGCCCTTCCCGGGGGCCGTGGGAGCTGGGCGACACCTGCCTCCCCGGGATGGGCTGGGATGTGGGGCTTCTCCGGGAAACTGAGGTCCGTGAGGCGGGGGGTCCTTCTCCCAGCCCCAAGTCCCGCCGCTGTCCCAGGCTGGACCTCGTGGAAGATCGTGGGCGCCGCTCGGGGCTTTTCTTGCAAAGTTCTACCCGGGCTGCCCCTTCCCGGGTCTGGGTCCCAGGAATTTGGCCGAGGCTGCAAAATCCTGCCGTCGCCGTGTCGCAGACCTTGTCCACCGCCCCCAGCCGTGAGCCCCATCTGCAATGGCCATGGCGTCGCCCTGCGTCCCCGTGCTGCCGGGAGCCCCCTGGTCGTCGTGGTGCACGGCGGCGGGGCCAGCAACATCTCCAGGGACCGCCGGGAGCTGGTGTGCCAGGGCGTGGTGAGAGCCGCCACCAAGGGCTACTGCATCCTCAAGAATGGCGGGAGCGCCGTGGACGCCGTGGAAGGGGCCGTGGTGGTCCTGGAGAACGACCCCGAGTTCAACGCAGGTGGGTGTGCGCGGCCGCCCGCGAATGACCCCGGGGAGACCAAATCGCCCGCGCGCTGCCCCTTGCAATATACAACCTTCCCTAGCAAGGGTCCCTGGGGCTCATCAGCTCTGGGGTAAATCACCAGAGAAATTATCTTCACGCCCGAGGGATGCTTCCCACGAGGGAGGCCCCGGGTTCGAGCCCCATCACTGTATGGTCCCCTGAGCACTGCGGGGAGTGACCCCAGAGCACTGAGTCAGGAGGCACTCCTGAGCGTTGCAGAGTGTGGCCTTAAAACATAACAGATAAGCTCTGGGGGCTGAGAGGTAGCTTAGGACTGGAGCATTTCCTTGCCAAGATGGCCCGGTGGGTGCCAGGGGACTTATGGATCTGGGAGCTCTGACAGGTGTGACCCATTATGTATATTCATATATATGTGGAATTTGGGCCAGAGACATAATATAGGAGTTAAGTTGCTTTTTCTTGTCTTGCCTGTGACCATTTCAACCCAAAAAACATGGCCAAGAAGTGAACCTTGATCACAGAGCCAGGAGTGGCCCCTGAGCACCCTTGGTTTGGGCCAAGTCCCACCCCCCCCCACCCCGCAAAGAAAAAGAAAATAATAGAGATTTATTCCATCTTTCAATTTTTCTCTTATTGTCCATAAGAATTCTTAAATGCATCCCTTTACCCTCTTGAACCTGTTTCCGGGATTAATTTACCAAGGTTGTTTGTTTGTTTTTTAAATCCCATCTACTTTGTATTTTGTTTGGTTTGGTTGTTCTGGTGGGTGTGGAATAAAAGTCACAGATCATAAACTATCCCCTTGTTGGTTTTGGAAAAAATGTCTCCACACCTGTGTGACCAAACTACCACCGAGTTTGAAGACTTTAGCACCCCTGAGGAGAGCCCCCCCGGCCCTGGCCCCTAGCCAAGCTCCCACTGATGGGGGGCGGGGGCTCTGCCCGTGGATGGCTCTGCATTTCCCAGGCTTTCGTGCAGTGCAGAGAGCCGAGATTGCGTGTTCTCTCCTTCAGAGCGCCCTCATCTCCCTTGGCGCTGTGACTGTCTGATATGTGCCCGGCAGTGGGCTAAGGGTTCTTTCAGGTCCACTCTTTTCATCGCTGTCTCTGTGAGCGAGCTGTGACGTCTCATTCTCAGATGAGGAGGGGAAGACAGCAAGGTTTGGGGATTCGCTGAAGACACACGGTCTCTGGCACAAAAGCCCAAGATCTAGAGCTGTACATGCTTCTTGGAGCTCAGCCATGACCCACACTGTCAGGGGAGATTCTTTTTCAGGAGCTCTTTGTTGATTCATCCGGACTGTCTTTGCTCTTTGTCGGTTCTTCCTTCTGCACTCTTTCATGCTTAGGTGGGGCCGTCAGCCCAGCATGAGGCCTCGACTGCCTTATATTGCCCATCTTGTGGACGCTTCTGGAAGTGAACTAATCTTTACCAGCAGGGGAGCAGCAGCTGTTTGAGGGGGAGAGAGAGGGTCTCATTAAACTATATGCCCATTAGTGGTCAGTGCCCTATTTACCAACAAGCCCCTTTCTTTAAGGGGTGTTTTAAACCCTAGCCAGCAGGAACTTTGTCGCCTAATGGATCAGTGGAGTACGGACAGTGACGACCTGCTCTGCTCTCCGCCCTGGGCTTTGCTTCCTCATCTTTTCCCTGTTAATCTGCCCAATGTTGGGGTGGGGGGGGCGGGGCATCGTACAGTGGGGGGGGGGTGCTTGTCTCTCACCCTGAGCCCTGAGCGCAGAGCTAGCTGTACACCCTGGGCACCACCAGATGTGGCCCAAAGGGGGAGGGGGGGGGGGGGAAGCAAGACTAATATGCCTTATATCTACTATTCCTCACAGGGAGGGGAGAACGTCCGGGCTAAAAAGGAAGTCAGAACTTTGGAGCAGGAGAGGCGGAACTTTTTTTTTTCTTTTTTAGATCACTCCTGGCAATGCTCAAGGGTAACTCCTGGTTCTGCACTCAGGAATTACTCCTGGCGGTGCTGGGGGGACCATATGGGATGCCGGGGATCGAACCCGGGTGGGCTGTGTACAAGGCAACGCCCTCCCTGCTGTGCTGTCGCTCCTGCCCCAGAAGAGGTGGAATTTAAAACACTATTCCGTCCACCTTTTTCTGTTTGCTTTTTGCTTGTATTGATCTAGCTGAGGCTAATATGAGCAAAACAGTATCCCCAGTAGTCACTAGCCCACTGTTTTTTTTTTTTTTTGTCTTTTTTGGGTCATACCTGGCGATGCTCAGGGGTTATCCTAGTCTGCACTCAGAAATTACTCCTGGCGATGTTCAAGGGGCCATATGGGATGCCGGGGATCGAACCTGGCTCGGCCATATTCAAGGCAAACGCCCTCCCGCTGGACTATCACTCAGGCCCAGTAGCCACTATTGTAATCCCTTAGAATAACCATTTGAGATTTTCTTATTAAGAAAAATTTTTGGGGGCCGGAGCGATAGCCCAGCGGGTAGGGCATTTGCCTTGCTCGCGGCGGCCTATGCCGGCCGGGTTCGATCCCCGGCATCCCATATGGTCCCCGAGCACCGCCAGGAGTAATTCCTGAGTGCAGAGCCAGGAGTAACCCCTGAGCATCGCTGGGTATGACCCAAAAAAGCAAAAAAAAAAAAAAAGAAAAAAAGAAAAAAAAATTTTTTTGAAAAAACCTGACTCCTGGAACCAAAGAGTTAGAACAGCCAGCCCAGGGCTGTCCTGACACTTCGTACAGTCACCCAAGCAGCACCAGGAGTGATCCCTGAGCACAGAGCCAGGAGCCCTGAGCAGAGCCAGACCCCCAAGCCCCTAAAAATATTTAAAACTGACTCCTGGGAGTTACCGTGGAAGAGACAGTAATGGGTAGTTCTGGTGCAAGGCAAACGCCCGACCCGCTGGGCTGTCGCTCCGGCCCCTCATGTTTTACAGGAGTTTGAAATTACTGTTTTAGACCCCCCCAGGGCCGCTGCTCCAACCCCTCCCCGGTTTGAAGCCCCTCCACATTGCTCCACTCGCCCTCCCCCACCCACCGCCTCTGCTCCCTGTCCGTTAATCACATCCAGGTTCTTTCCATCGGGATTGTCTAATCCCTTTCTTTCTTTATATGGTGCATATATGTGAGCTCTCTGGCATTTTTGTTTGTTTCATGGCTTGATTCTGTTCTTTTCTGGATTTTTTTTTTGGTGGGGGAGGTGGGCATACCCTCAATGCTCAGGGGTCACTCCCGGCTCTACACTCAGGAATTACAGCTGACAGTGCTCAGGGGACCATATAGGATGCCGAGATCAAACCCAGGTCAGCCACGTGCTAGGCAAGCTCTCTACCCACTGTACTATCGCTCCAGCCCCCTTTTTCTGCCTGACTCGCTTCACTTAGTGTGACTTCCTTCAGTTCACTAATATTTTCTGCTTCATTGTCTAATCCCAGTAATTAATACCATCTAGTGTCTGTTTTCACAATAACAACGTTGTTCATGATGAGGTTTCAGTCATGCGTGTTCCATCCCCAACCACCTGTGTGTGTTTCCCACCGCCAGTGTCCCCAGTTTCCCTCCCACCAACACTACCCCATTTGTATTTCAGACTTCTTGTTTAATCTCTTAATTCTTTTTTGGGTCCTTATATATTTTTTCCAAATTCCAGTACACATGGGATATAATTGCAACAGTTACTTTAACACACATCTACAGGTCCTGTCATGGAATTTATAGATCTATTACTGTTTATTCTTTCTTCCTCATTAGGGGTTATATTTTCCTGTGTCTTTGGGTGCCTAGTAGATTTATTGTTGTTGTTGTTTTGTTGTTTTAAATAGGAGCCAGCCAAGAAGACCTTGGCACAGGGGACAGTTCTAGAGACTCTGAAGCCAACAGTGCTGACCTGTTGTTTTAGTTCTCAAGCCCAGTAGTGCTTGGAGCCATGCAGGGCAGGGATCAAACTCGGTGCCTCGAGCATGGCAAGGATGAGCTCTCCCACTGATCTCTCTCCAGCCCCATCATCATCTAGTGTTAGAAATCCAGTATCATGAGTTTTCCTTTGCTAGACACTGGGCAAATAGGCAATATACATCGGAGGGACCGGAGGCGATAGCCCAGCGTGTAGGGCGTTTGCCTTGCACACGGCCGGCCCATGCCGGCCTGGGTTCGATCCCGGCATCCCATATGGTCCCCCGAGCACCGCCAGGAGTAATTCCTGAGTGCAGAGCCAGGAGAAACCCCTGAGCATCGTCGGGTGTGGCTCAAAAAAAAGCAAAAAAAAAAAATACATTGGATAAATTACAACGAGGGGCCCCGTACATCTCTTTTTGGGGGGCAAGAAAAAGTGTTCTGAATATTCTTGCTCTCCTTTCCCATTTTACACATGCACACACTGAGGCACAAAGAAATTAGAGTAGCAACATGGACAGGCAGAGATTGGGAGGAAGGTAAAGCAAACAGCATGTGCAAGACCCCAGGGTAACGCGTCGGCACTTAACGTTCCGGGAACCAAAAACTCCTGTAAGATGTGAAGCTGGGAAAGCCCCCTGTCAGATCAGAAGGGCTTCGAAAGAAAGAAAATTTGAAAATTTTTTGAAAAAAAAAATAAAGGGGCCAGAGACATCGTGCAGGGGTTAAGCCACTTGCCCTGCTTGTGGCCAACCGTTTGGTTCCCAAGAACCACAGGATCCCAGAGAACCATCGGGGGTCACTGCTAAGTACAGAGCCAGAGATAGCCCTGGGCACTGCTGGACACAGCCCCAAATTCCCACCACCCCCCTCCAAAAAATACATATATCTATAAATATATATTGTATGTAGGTATATATAATATATTATGTGTTATGTGTTTTGTGTTATATGTTATGTGTTATATGTTATATAATATAAGTGTATATATAATATGTATTATATGATATATTGTATGTATCATATATAGTAGGTATCATATGTATCAAACTGTATCACTGTCTTCCCATTGTTCATCGATTTGCTCGAGTGGGCCCCAGTAACATCTCCATTAGTCCTGTCTCAAGCAAGTGTAGCCCAAGGGCATCTGCTTGCTCCAGGGAAAGGTATAAAGAAGTAAATGCTCGAGATGAAGCCTTCTACTGGACTATACCACCTAGGCAGAGGTCTGATACATTATTTACTTGGTATGAAAAATGGCAATATATGGACTCAATCCATACCTGAACAATGGTTTTGGTCACTTGCCTGGCTCTGCGCATGCAGTTAGTATACTTGCTTGTAGGCATCTCTAAGTCCAGCATTTATATTATATAGTAGGTATTATATAATATATATTATAATGTATATTATATATTAATCACTGTCACTGTCTTCCCATTCGTTCATCGATTGGCGCCGAGGGATGGCGGATTTTGCCCTAGCCAACATCCCCATTAGTGCAGGTCACAAGCAAATGTACCCCCACCCAGAGGGCCCCACCAATCTGACTTGCTCCAGGAAAACGGATTATAATATGTATAATAATAAATGCTCGAGATTTAGAGCTGTCTACTGAGAGTATGCTACCTGCATGGCAGAGCCTAGCAAGCTACCCATGTTGTATTTCTGATATGCCAAATACCAGTAACAATTATGGACCTCATTCCCATGACCTGATGGAATGGTTTGGGGGCTCTTCCTGTTCCTGGACCAAGCAGGTGCCCTTGGCTCTACCTTGCTTGTGACAGGACATATGGAGATGTTACTGGTTGCCCGCTCGAGCAAATCGATGATAACAATAGACAGACAGTGATAAGGATATTATAATATGTATATTAGAGAGGGGGGGGGGGGGAGGGGTGGAGAGAGGGGGAGAGAGAGGAGGAGAGGGATAGATAGTAGATAGATAGATAGATAGATAGATAGATAGTAGATAGATAGATAGATAGATAGATAGATAGATAGATAGATAGATAGATAGATAGATAGATAGATATATAGTAGATAGATAGATGATAGATAGATAGATAGATAGATAGATAGATAGATAGATAGATAGATAGATAGATAGATAGATAGATAGATAGATAGATAGATAGATAGATAGATAGATAGATAGATAGATAGATAGATAGATAGATAGATAGATAGATAGATAGATAGATAGATAGATAGATAGATAGATAGATAGATAGATAGATAGATAGATAGATAGATAGATAGATAGATAGATCGATCGATCGATCGATCGATCTTGGAATACCCAATCCAGTTTGTGTTCTTCCAGAGGGCTGGAGAGATAGGGTAGTGCATCCTCTGCTTTCCTTACATGTGGTTCAATCCCTGGTATCTCATATGATCCCCCCCAAGCCTGCCAGTAATAATCCCTGAGCACAGAGTCGGGAGTAAGTCCTAAGCATAGCCAGGAGTGAACCATCTCCCCACACCCAAAAATGGGGGGAAAAGTTCTAACAATAGACTAGCAGATAAGAAAACCAGCCATTTCTAAATTCTCGCTGTTCAACTTTGCTTTGGGTGTTAGGCTGTGGCTCTGTGTTGAACACAATTGGGGAGGTTGAAATGGACGCGAAAGCATCATGGACGGCAAAGATCTGTCGGCAGGAGCCGTGTCTGCCGTGCGCTGCATCGCCAACCCCATCAGGCTGGCCCGGCTGGTGATGGAGAAGGTAAGAGTCTTCCTCCCTGGAGCATCGTCACCGCTCTGCTTTGGTGGCGGGAAACAAGAGGCCTGACTGTCGGGAGCACTTGAGGCACTGTCCTAAATTAGGCAGCAGAGCAGAAGTGATGTTATTTAGTTTTCTCAAGCCGGGATTGTTACTCTCCTGACGGTATAATGTGACTAGCGAGAGACGGAGAGACAGTACAGGGAAAGCACTTGCCTTGCACGGAGACGACTCTCTCCATCCCGGCACCACATCTGTCCCCGAAGCCCCCACCGGGACTGATCCCTGAGCACAGAGCTAGGGGTGACTGATCCCTGAGCATCGCTGGATGTGGCCCCAAAGCAAAAAACAAAACAAAAACCACAGCTTCACTTTTTTTAGGGGCAGCGAGATAGAACGGCAGGTAAGATACTTGCTTTGCATAGGGCAGACCCAGGTTTGATCCTCAGTTCTATAAATGGTCCCCGAGCACTGCCAGGAGTAAACCTGAGTAACCCTGGACACTAGAGGTATGGCCCAGAAACAGCAGAAAAAGAGAGATTAAAAAAAAATCACTGTATCACTGTCTTCCCATTGTTCATCGATTTGCTCGAGTGGGCACCAGTGACATCTCCATACGTCCTGTCACAAGCAAGTTTAACCCAAGGGCATCTGCTTGCTCCAGGGACAGGAAGAGCCTCAAACCATTCTTCAGGTCAGGGACTTGAGGTCCATAATTGTTACTAGTTTTTGGCATAACAAATAAATAAAATAAATAACAAATAAAACACACACACATATGTGAGAATACAGCAAAATGCGTGCTTGCCTTGAATGCAGCCAACCCAGGTTTGATCCCTGACACCTCATAAAATTTTCTGAGCAACACCAGGAGTGATCCCTGAGCACAGAGCCTGGAGTAAGCCCTGAGTATCACTGGCCCAAAAACTAAAAAAAAATAAAATAAACCTAATAGAATGACTACACTCATTTGTGGTATATAAAACAAAGTATCACTGTCTTCCCGTTCATCATCGATTGGCTCGAGTGGGCACCAGTAACATCTCCTTATGTCCTGTCTCATGCTAGTAGAGCCCAAGGGCATCTGCTTGCTCCAGGAACATAAAGAGCCTCAGACCATTTCATCAGGTCATGGGAATGAGGTCTATATTGTTACTGGTATCTGGCATATCAAATCCGACACGGGTAGCTTGCCAGGCTCTGCCGTGCAGATAAAACAAAGTATGAGACTAATATCCAGAGAAAACACGGGTCAGGAGAACGGGCCAGGACTGGAAGCTTGTCACAAGTATGTGGGAGTGGGCAGCTGGGACAGAGAAGGGACCAGGATGACAGTGACGGTGGAGATGGTCACTCTGGACAGGAACTGAGTGCTGAGAGGAGGGAAAAGAAGCTACAGGATGACCTTTCAGCATCTGTATTGCAAACCACAGTGCCCAAAGGAGGAGGGGAGGGGGAGAAAAGAAAGGGAGGGAGGGGAGGGGAGAGGGATGCTGGGGTTGGGCGAAGGACCTGGCTGGCGTTGAGACGCTTCCTGACTGAATCCCAACCATGGGCAATCATGTAACTATCTGACAGTGATTCAGTTAATTAGTAAATGAACGCGTTTCCTCCCCCGCTGCAGACGTCTCATTGCTTTCTGACTGACCACGGCGCGGCAAGATTTGCAGCCTCCATGGGGATCCAGCAGGTTCCAAAGGAATATCTGGTGACAGAGAGAAACCTGAGACACCTGGAAAGAGAGAGAAACAGGGCGGCCAGAGGACAGACTGCCAAAAGTGAGTCACCCCCACCACATTCCAGAAGGCACCCAAGTGTGCGGGTTTGACGGGTTTGGACTGTGTCCGTTTCTCAGATAAGCTAGATCTGACGTGGTCGGCTCATTTCTGGGCAAAATACACACGATTTGTATTATTACTGGGTTGTTGCTGTTATTGTTGTGGTTTTTTTTTTTTTTTGCTTTTTTGGGGTTACACCTGGTGATGCTCAGGGGTTGCTCCTGGATCTACACTCAGGAATTACTCCTGGCGGTGCTCGGAAGACCATCTGGGGTGCCGGGGATCACACCCAGGTGGGCCATGGGCAAGGTAAATGCCCTCCCTGCTATACCATCGCTCCGGCCCTAATTCGCACTATTTAAATAGGACAAACTAGAGACCAGAGCTTTGCACATGCTCCCCCCAAGTCCCACCAGGAGTGATCCCTGAGTACAAAGCCTGGAGTAAGCCTTGAGTACTGCCAGATGCCAGTACTCAAAAAAAATAATAATGAGGCAAAACTGCTCTTAGTGGTTCTCAAAGGTAACTTCGATTTTTGCTTCCATGAATAGTATAACTCACAGCTAACAGGCTGTCAGGTGACTCTGAGGCTCCTTCCCCACCATGATTTAATTGGAGAATGGTTTATGTAAGCGTCTGATCCGATGCTTCTTCATTGGTTTGTTACGTTAATCCAAACAAGGTCTGAGATCCGTGTTGCCTAATGAGTCGGTTTACGCAACAGTCACACAGAGAAACCAGCTACAGCTCTTAGAGTTTGAATTAATCCTGCGTTCTGAGTGACATTTCTCTTGTTACAGATTTCAAAAGTCTAAATAAAACTCCCTGAGCTGGGGCCAGAGAGAGTGCACAACGGTTAGGGCATATGCCTTGCACAGGGCCTGCCCAGGTTGGATCCCGGCATCCCATATGGTCCCCGAGCACCGCCAGGAGTAATTCCTGAGTGCAGAGCCAGGAGTAACCCCTGAGCATTGCTGGGTGTGACCAAAAAAAAAAAAAAGGTCCCTGATTTAAAGCAAAGTTTGAAAACTAAAATTTGAACATGGCCTAGGAATTTAGGAGAAATGGAATTCGGTTTGCACTAGGGACTCACTGAGGGGCTTTTCCGAAACAGACGCGGTCTTGTATCTTCCCCAAAGAATCGCGTAGGGGCCGGAGCAATATTGCAGTGGATAGGACACATGCCTTGCATGAGGCCAACCCGGTTTGATCCCTGGCATCCCATATGGTCACCCAAGCACCACCAAGAGCACCGCCAGGAGTATTTCCTGAATGCAGAGCCAGGAGTAGCCCCTGAGTATCACTGGGTGTGACCCAGAAAATCCCCCAAAAAAAAAAAAAAAGAATCCAGATGTTTCTGTGTTCATTCACAGCTTGGTGGTAGAATCTATTTCCAGGTGGGAACCTTTAGACTGAGCCAACAGCAGTCTGAGACCATCAAGAGGCAAGATTTGCCCAGAAATGGACCAGCTGGCTGACACGCATCGTGCAGCCGGCCAGGTGACAGATCAGACAGAGTAGGAACATGTTTAAAGTAAGGAAGTTGAGTTCTGCTAAGAAGAGCTTGGTGAAGATCCTCGAAGAGCAAATCATGAAACTAATTTTGAATTTACACAACTCCGTCAGTAATTTTATATGAAGTCATTGCTATTGATCAGCTGAGAGAGCTGTAGAAACTTACCTGGGCCCTTTCACCTTTCAAGGGATGACTGAGATGCTAAGTGTAGAGAAGCTAAACTCAGGAGGTGGAATATGCAAGAACCATGGCGTCAGAATGGGGCCAGAGAGATAGTCCAGTGGGTAAGGCCTTTCCTTGCTCATCGCTGGCCCAGGTTCAGTCCCTGACACCACGTATTGTGTCCCTTGAGAGTCACCGGAGGCGAACCCTGGCACAGAGCTAAGAGTAATCCCTGAGCAAAACTGAGTGTGGCCCAAACCCCCCTCTCCCCCAAACAAAGGGAAAACACAAAGATTGGACTAACTTTAAGAAGAACATTCATGGTCGGCCGCTCTTCAAATCAACCTTTATGGGGGTTTTCTGTTCTATTAGATTAAAGTATAATTTGAAGAAATTGCAACAAAATTGAACAACAATATTGCTTTTTTTGAGGGTTTGTTTTATTAATGCCTCATTGAAAACTTGAAAGAATGTGAATATTCTGCACAGATCTAAATACTACTTAAGAAATGATGAAAATGAACTAGAATAACTGATTGTAATTGATATGATTAGATTAAAATAGTAATATCTTCTATGCGATAATGGTCTATCATATGTAACCCTGTATATAACAGAATTTGAGTACGGTGATGGAAAAATCACCATTCTTTTCCAAATGTGTTTCTTAATAGTAATAACTCTGATCACTCCTGTCTCAGCAGAATGAAGCGTCTCCAAATTAAAATTAGCTTAAAACTCTAAAACTTAAAATTAGCTTAAAACTCTAATATAATAAGAATTATATTGGGGGCGGAGCGATAGCCCAGCGGGTAGGGCTCTTGCCTTGCATGCAGCTGACCTGGGTTCGATCCCCGGCATCCCATACGGTCCCCCGAGCACCGCCAGGAGTGATTCCTGAGTGCAGAGCCAGGAGTAACCCCTGAGCATTGCCGGGTGTGACCCAAAAAAGCAAAAATAAAATAAAATAAGAATTATGTTGATTCAAGAATGGTTGTCTTTTTGGTGACTGGAAGGATAGTCCAGTGGGTAGGCACTTGCCTTGCACACAACCAACCCGAGTTCAATCCCCTGCATCCCATATGGTTCACTGAGCACTGCCAGGAGTAATTCCTGAATGCAGAGCCAGAAGTAACCCCTGAGCGTTGCCAGGTACAGCCCCCAACCCCTAACAAAAAACTAGCAAACAAAAAAAGGTTGACTTTTTGGCATCTTGTGTCAAAAATTTTCTTGAATGCAGCCTATCTTAGTACAGTCCCTGGCCCCTTCTATGGTTCCCCAAGCCCCGCCCGGGAATGATTCCTGAGCACACACTCTAATACCTCTGAGCTCTGTGCTTTGAGTCAGAAGCTTTGTGCATATTCCCAGGAGTGTTTCAAAACCCAAAAGAAAACAGCCACCCAGGCCATTTGGGTTGTGTGCGCACACCCCGACTCATTTGCAGTTTTCAAACCAAAGATTTGCAAAGATATTGTGGGAATCTTAAGTTTGCTACCCCATCTAATTGGATGTTATTTAATAAAAGGAAGAGGTTAAAAGATTTCTGTTACATATGAGAGAGACTATCACAGGCCGGATCATCGACACCCACCCTGCAGCAATTTTTTTTTTCAATCCGGCCCAGGTATGCTGAACCAGAGACTCTCAGACATGGGGCAGAGCTGCTCTTTGCTCTCCCTGTGCCCAGCTGCTCATGAGGCGCCCAGGAGTAATGGCAGGTTCTAGCCCTAGCCTGCCACCCCACAACAAGCCAGACGACCCCCCCAACTCCATGGGGCCGCCATCTTCCACATCCGTACTTCCTCTCGTAACAATTCCACCCAGCAGACCAGACTATTATACCCCGGCTCATGCGGCCGCTTAGCAGCCATGCGGTTCATCAATAAATGCTTTATTCAGAGGTGACTACAAGAGTATGCCACCCACATGGCAAGCCTGGCAAGCTGTTCGTGTCGTATTTGGTATGCCAAATACCAGTAACATTTATATTAGGTCATTCCCATGGCCTAATATAATGGTTTGAGGCTCTTTATGTTCCTGGAGCAAGCGGATGCCTTTGGGTTCTACTAGCATGAGACAGGTCATATGGAGATATTACTGGTGCCCGCTCTAGCAAATAGATGATGAACGGAAAATAGTGATAGTGATAGTGTCAAAAATGCATGTTGTGGCGTGTTGGTTATAAAGGACATGGCCGGGGCTACCTGCAGTATCCTGTGTTAGAATGCATGTCGTGATATGTGGATGACAAGCACATGGTCTGTGCTACCTACAGTATCCTGTGTCGAGAATGCATGCTGTGATATGTGGATGACAAGCACATGGTCTGTGCTACCTGCAGTATCCTGTGTTAGAATGCATGCCGTGATATGTGGATGACAAGCACATGGTCTGTGCTACCTGCAGTATCCTGAGTCGAGAATGCATGCCATGATATGTGGATGACAAGCACATGGTCTGTGCTACCTGCAGTATCCTGTGTTAGAATGCATGCCATGATATGTGGATGACAAGCACATGGTCTGTGCTACCTGCAGTATCCTGTGTTAGAATGCATGCCGTGATATGTGGATGACAGAAACATGGTCGGTGCTACCTGACATGAGGACAAGGAAAGTGAATGATGTGAAGTCCAGCTGTAATTATTTATGGGGGCCAGAGGGACAGGGAGAGAAGTGAAAGCCTCTCCCAGGTTCGATGCCCCGCATAGAGTTCCCTGAGTACTGCTAAGGGTCCTGAGCATAGAACTAGGAGCAGCCTCTGAGCCCACAACTGAGGTGTGGCCCCACAACTTAGGGTTGGGTGTGCAGTGTGAGTTTCTCATCCTCCAGCCATGAGGGACGCAGGTGTGTCCAGGGTGATGAAACCTTCTCTGCCGCGAGTGTGCCTGAATTTTAGTCCTAGGAGCCCTCTGCTCTACTGTCCATTCCAAGACACTCGTCACGGAAAGGTGAGGGAAATGTTTGTAAATGGGGTCATGGGCAGGGTGTTGGCGATGACTGGGGACTGGGCAAACCGCCTCAGCTGCAGGAAGGAGGATGGGAGCGTTGTGTTCACTGCCTGTAAACAGGCTTCACCACTCCTTGTGTGTTTGTGGGTCATTCTCTTCCATGAATTTACCTACTTTTGTCAGATTTTTTCTCTAATTGTTTTTAATCTTCCTGTCAGTCCCTTTTAACTACTACCAATCTGGGGTGTGTGTGTGTGTGTGTGTGTGTGTGTGTGTGTGTGAGAACAATGGTACAATGGTATGTTGGGCAGGGCATTTGCCTTGCATGTGGCTGACCCGGATTCAATCCCAGCATCCCATGTGGTCCCCCGAGCACCGCCAAGAGTAATTCAGAGTGCAGAGCCAAGGAGAAACCCCTGAGCATTGCCAGGTGTGACCCAAAAAAGAGCAAAAAAAAACCCAGATAAATAAAAATAGACAAATGGCGTCATGTAGGGGGGCAGAGACACAGGAGGGAAGGCATTTGCATGCGACTGAAGCCACAGTGGTCCTGATTCCAGTCCCCGGCACTCACAAGGGTCCCCTTAGCACAGAGCCAGGAATAGCCCTTGAGCACTGCTGGGTGTGGCCCAGAACGCTTCAAAACAACTGCAGCCAGGTAGTATTCTCGGGGGGTGAGGGGGGGTCCTTTCACTTCTGAGTTTCGTTCACCTGTCACATGCCGCAGTGTCCTTGGACCATTTCACAGCTACGTCCCCTGCCTATGGCCCTTCATGCTTTCAGTTTGCTGTTATTCCAAATAGTACCACTGGTAGGCAGTGTTGGGTTTGGTTTCCTTTGGTTTGCTGAACCTGCCTCCGGAAATGCCGGCGTGTAATTATTGGTTTTTCTAAGGGCGTAGAGGAGTGCCAGTTTACATTTTCCGCAGCAAGGAGGAAGAATTCCATTGCTGCACAGACTGGCCGGCAATATGCTTGGTATCAATCTTTTTCTCGTACAGCATGCTGCTGGGTGCTGTAATGACATGAACGATTATTTGGGGGTGGGGTGGTTTGTTTTATTTAGGGGCCACACCCAGCAGTGCTCAGGGCTTGCTCCTGGCTCGGCGGTCCCTGGCGGTGCGTGGGGACCATAGGAGAAGCCAGGGATTGAACCCAGGTGGGCTGCACAAGGCAAACGCCTCCCCACTGTATGATTGCTGCAGCCCCAGTGTGATTACTTTTATTGCTTCCCTCAGCGGGCGACACAGCTTGACTCCAGTCATTGGTGTCTTCCCTCCTCACTCTCTCAAGAGGTGCCAGGATGTAAGATGACCACGTGGCTTATAGAGTTCAAACTGGAACTTTCTTTCAGAGTGAAGGGGCACACTGCTAATTCAGCCAGGAGAGCCAGCGTAACCGGGACTGTCCACAGTGGCCAGGAGGTGCAATCAGACCTATGACACGGCTGACCGCTGCCTACTGCAATCGATCGTTACCTGCTCTCATTTGACCTGTAATCACGGCAGCCCCGTTAAGAGTTCGCGCACTTTGCTTCGGGAAGGTTCTTCCGTAGCCGTCAGCACGGCCTGCCCTGTGTAAATGGCGCCTTCCCCTCTTGTTACCACACTTGTCTTCACTCATGACTGTCCAGTAAAATGTGAACGGTTTATGTCTGTGTGACCCCCCCAACAAAGGCAGCCCAGGAGAGAGGGGCTTTGCCCGCTTGGTTACTACTGTCAGAGCTCAGCATTTTGACTCTGGCATCTCAGAAGCACCCGGTTATGTGTCTTCCTGTTCCATAGATGGGAATCTGAGATGCGGAGAGTGACTGCTCAGCTATGCAGCTGGAGAGGGTGGAACGAGGGTGGGAGGCGCTCAGAGAGTTGAGGTAAAGAGGTATCTAGTGAGCTGTGGTCAGAGGCAAAGAGACCCTCCCAAGATGGGATCATTGGAAAGAGTACAAGGGCGTAATGGCTCCATGGACTAACTTTCTTCAAAGGAAACATTTCTTGATCATTTTTGGCAAATTATATATAACCAGCAATATAAAATAAATTATTGAGGGTCTGCTCTAGGGGCAGGCTTAAGGCATGATTGGGAAAATTGGAAATAACGGCGGTGGGGAAATGCAGTGGCGGATTGGTGTTGAAATATCGAATGTCTGCAAGAAATTATCACGAACAACTTTGTTTAAAAAGAACTTAAAGGGTCAGAGCAATAGCACAGCCAATAGGTGCTTTGCCTTGCACGCAGCTGACCTGGGTTTGATCCCCAGCATCCCATATGGTCTCCCGAGCACCACCCAGAGTAATTCCTGAGCAAAGAGGCAGAGTAACCCCTGAGCATCATCGGGTGTGACCCAAAAAGCAAAAAAATAAATAAATAAATATATAAATATCATTTTTTAAGTTTAAAATATGAAGGAAAAAAAACAACGTGTGTCCTGTTGGCTAGTGGCTAATCAGTGGACATTGTGGTGGCCCGAAGCTATAGTGTTTCCTGAACAAGGGTTTCTCGTCTTCAGCCTGTGGCTTTCTTTGTTCTTGGCAGAAACTTGGGGACTGTGGGTGCCGTTGCCTTGGACAGCAGAGGAAACGTGGCTTATGCAACCTCCACGGGCGGCACCATCAATAAAATGATTGGTCGAGTGGGGACACACCATGCATTGGTAGGTACCACGGCCCTGCTCCCCTTCATGCTACTCCTCTTGGTGGTAGCGCCAGAGAGCACTGGTGGCGTTGGCAGGGCTGTTTGGGGGGGTTGGTTGGTTTGTTTGGGGGCACACCTGGCGATGGTCAGCTTACTCCCAGTTCCGCACTCAGGAATCACTACTGGTGGTGCTTGAGGGACCATATGGGATGCCGGGAATTGAACCTGGGTCAGCTGCATGCAAAGCAAATGACCTCCCCACTGTACTATCACACACACACACACACACACACACACACACACACATTTAAATGTTTCATTGTTTAAATGCACTTGGTTTCTATAGTGTTAACAGTTTATGCTTTTGATTTCAAAAGGTACTGCTGCCTTCACCCTCCACTGCTGAACCCTCCACTGCTGTCCCTGCCCCTCTCCCTCTGCCCTGAGGTGACTTCGGGTGATTTAACTTCATCACCAGAGATAACAAAAGCAAAAATACACAAATGGGACTGTGTCGAAACTGACACGTGTTTGCCTGGCTAAAGAAAGCTACGTGGGAGAAAATACACTGCGTGCCGCAGGCTAACTCCACTAGGAAGCACCTAGAAAGCTCAAGGATCAAAACCCAATAACCCCAAGCAGAACAATGAGAAAGGGCTGGAGGTCAAAGTACAGTGGGTAAGGCACTTGCTTTGCATGCAAGCGACCCAGGTTCAATCCCCAGTACCCCCATATGGTCCCCTGAGCCCTGCCAGGAGGGATCCCTATAAGCAACTTACACACACACACACACACACACACACACACATCACTGAGACAGGGCAAAGAGCTGTCCTACACACTCTGCATGAAGAAAGCCCCACTGGCTGGGAGTATCCCGTAGAGCTGGGTGTGCCCCAGCACCAGTCTTTGGAGGGCCCAAAACAAAAGCTGAGAATTGCAGTTTGCACTGGCTGGATTTGAGTGTCAGGGAAGTGACTGATCTCGGCAGCAGTATCACACGCGGACGGTTCCTGGCTCGAACACTGGAGCCCATTGTCTGGTTCCCAGGGGCTGAGTGCGGGTGGGGTGTGTGGCTTTGCCCTGAGTGGAGAGAATGGAGGCGTGATGACGTGGGAGACGCCCCACTCCTCTGTCTCAGGCCGAGAGGTGCCGGCTGCTTCCCTTGGGCCCCTGGAGGTGATGGCTGCTGGTCTCTGCACCAGCGAGCCTCGGCACTCTTGGGGAGCTACACTTACGGGGCACTAGCCCCGTACCCTAGGTTTGTCACTCCTCAGCCTGAGCCAATCACGTCTCTTGAGCAGGATCCGGAGGTTATGCCGACAATGAGATTGGAGCCATTTCAACCACGGGCCACGGGAAAGCATCCTGAGAGTGAACCTGGCCCGGCTCACCCTTTTCTACGTGGAGCAAGGTACAGAGCACGTGGGCACCAGAGGAGGACAAGTAAAGAGAAACCCTGCAGAGAGCCGGAAATGTCGGCAGAAGCCATTCTTGTTGGACTCAGATGTTGTACTTTCTCTCCCATCCCTTTTTTCAAAAAATGTTTAACTGAACCGCTGTGAGATACACGGTTATAAGGTTGTTCATGGTTGGGTTGTTCATGGTTGGGTTCAGTCATATAATGTTCTAACACCATCCCTTCACCGTTGTACATTTCCCACCACCAATGTCCCAGTTTCCTCCCACCTCTGCCTCTATGGCATCTCTCTGTCTCTGCCTCTGTCTCTCTCATGCTCTCGCTCTTGCTCTCGCTCTCTCCTCTCTTCCTCCTCCCTCCTCTGCTTTTGGTCCTCGTGGTTTGCGGTGCAGATACCGAAAGGTTATCGGTATATCCCTTTTACCTTCTTTCAACACTCAGTTCCTATCCAAAACGATCATTTCCAGCAACTGTTGTCACACTGGTCCCTTCTCTCTCCTCCCTGCCCTTTGGCCCTCCCTCTCTTGAGAGCTTGTTCGGAGGTTCTAGCAGGGGAGCGCAGCTACTCGTATACCCTCAACCAAAGACCGGTCCGTCTCTATTCGGGAAGGGCGCCCTCTTCGGCCGAGCGGCTTCAGGAGGGACGCACATGGAGCGGTGAGGGAGTAAGGGGCACCCGCCTAGCCAGCCAGATCAGCCAAATCAACCCTGGCGCTCAATGGGGTGACACGTCGCAGCCAGATCGCCTCACATCCATGGCCCTCACACACTTATGGAAAGCTTCCAACCATTGACCAGTCCTGCTGGTCTGTTTTTCCTGGCCTTGGATCTATCACTATCACTATCTTCCCGTTCATCATCTATTTGCTAGAGCGGGCACCAGTAATATCTCCATATGTCCTGTCTCAAGCTAGTAGAACCCAAAGGCTTCCGCTTGCTCCAGGAACATAAAGAGCCTCAAACCATTATATTAGGTCATGGGAATGACCTAATATAAATGTTACTGGTATTTGGCATATCAAATATGACACGAGCAGCTTGCCAGGCTTGCCGTGCGGGTGGCATACTCTTGTAGTCACCTCAGGACTACAAGAGTATGCCACCTTGATATTAGTGTATATATATCCCTTGGATATTAGTGTATATATATCCCACGAATGAATGCAGTCATTCTATATCTGTCCCTCTTGTTCTGACTCATTTCAGTTAGCATGATGCTCTCCGTGTCCATCCGTCACCCATTTATAATCATATTTCATGGTTCCATTTTTCCTAACAGCTGCATAGTGTGCAGATGGATGGTAGTTTCTTCATCCAGTCCTCTGTTCTCTCCCATCCTTCTCTCTGGTTTCCAGTACCACCTGCCTTCCTGGCCTCAGGCACCAGGGGGCGGTAGAGACACGGGGACATCGGGGGGCGCTGATGGTCCGTGTGCACCTGAGTTTCCCCCCAGGTTTCCGCTCTGGTGACACTTGTCATTTCTCACCCGTGTCTTCAGGAAAGCCCCTGGAAGAGGCTGCCAAGACAGCGCTGGAGTATATGAAGTCGAAGGTCAGCGGCTTGGGTGGCCTCATCTTGGTGAACACAAGAGGCGACTGGGTGGCCAAGTGGACTTCCGCCTCCATGCCCTGGGCAGCGGCCAAGAACGGCAAGATGTACTGCGGCATCGATCAGGGGACACCAGGGTCACCGACCTGCGAGTCTCGTGAGGGACGGTCTCCGAGGGGACTGGGTCGGGCGCACAGCCCCACCCCCACCATGTGGAGCCGTAGCCTAATCAATTAGATCTAGACATGGAAAACTCACAGTCTGGCCGTCGTTTTGTCGCCTTGATCACTCCGTACCTGAACCTTCGGTTGAGGGGAGGGTGCAGAAGAGAGGAGGGGGATGGAAACTGCCCCCACGGAGAAGCGCCCACAGACCAGTGAGTGGGCTCTGGGGGCCGGGAGAGAGGCTGTGCCTGCCCAAGGGGTTGGGCAGCGCAGAGGTCACAGAAGCCCTGGGCAGGGCCTGGGGACACGCGCTGGCTGCAGCTGTTCCCAGGCGGCAAGGGGCAGGTGGGAAGGAGGAGTGAGAGGTGAGCGAGAGGCGGGAGCCGGAGAAGCCCCCCAGGAGCTACGGAAGCAGCAGTCTATCCCGACCGGCAGGTGAGAGACCCAGAGCAGCTGATTGTTCTGGGGCCCTTGAGAGCCACACGTGCCCACGCCCTCTCCGAGTCCCGTGGGGAAGGCCCAGAGTTGAGATGGCGTCACACCGAGGGATGGTGAATCTGAGGGCTTCCTTGGGTTCCCAGAGGGGTCCCCTCAGCAGCGTTCCCCCTACGGGGCAGCCTCCACCTACCACAGACCCTCTGGGTCTTCGTGGAGCACCACATGGGACCCCCACTCCAACAGGGACATACTGTCGAGGTGACCGGGGTTAATGCATCCTCACACTGTCCAGAGCTATGGGGTCCCCACACGCCACCCACCTCCAGCCAGATCGGGCGCGTATGGTAAAGCAAGTCGCTTCCTTGGCCGAGAGTGGTCCTGTCCATTTCTCTTCACGCTGGAAACGGTATTCCCCGCTGTGACGTATCTGCTCGGTTTTTCTTTACCCATCAGGGCTTACCTTCTCTCGGGAAAGAAACTGCCTTCACTTCCGCTCCATGCGCCACTAATAAAATGTATTCACTGATGGCGAAGACCAGAGTGTACATGACTCCCCCATTGGTCTGTGAGCTGAGACAGGAGACTCGGAGGTCCGGGCCATAGCGTGGCTGTGACAGAGCAGCCCACCCCGTGGCGGATGCTCCAGTTTTGTTTTCTTTTTAGAGAGAGTTGAGCTTTTTGTGGGTGAATGGGTGATGGGAGAAGAGAAGGACTGCGGGCACGCGTGAGCAGGGCTACGGCGCCGCCCCCATGAGCTCTGCCAGTGCTCCCCAAGTTAGCACCCAGCTCGGAGCCCACGGCAGTGGAAAGAGTTGGTCCCGGGAGCCAGGGCCGGGTGTGGGGCTGCCGCGCCTCCCTTTGACCTGGAGGACCCAGAGCAAGTGAACTCTCAGGAACGCTTTTCCAGGGCCAGAGCAATAGCACAGTGGGAGGGCATTTCCCTGCATGCGGGTACATGGGTTTGATCCCCGGCATCCCATAGGGTCCCCTGAGCACCGCCAGGAGTAATTCCTGAGCACAGAGCCAGGAGGAGCCCTGAGCATCGCCAGGTGTGACCCAAAAAACAAAACAAATGCTTTTTATCCATGAGGTAGGTTGCTATGAACACTAAGAAGAGGAAACTGAGTCACGGACAACTGCTCTGTTTCATGGATCCTCTGAGAGAAACCGTCTCAGGGCCCAGGAAGGAGTCGGCATGTGGCTGGCGGGCGCTCGGTGAACAGCCGCTGCCCTGAGCACAGTCCTGTCGAGTGCGCAGGGCAGAGCCTTCCCGGGCCTGATCCAGAATCAGCTGTGAGAGGTTGGGTCCCCTCAGGCTCCTCTCCACGGTCTGTGGCTTGGCCTGGCCGTGGCCCCCCACGCTGATGCAGGCCAGCTGAAGTGGCTCCACTAGCCTGGGCACCTCCTTCAAGGCCCACACTCTGCCCTTCTGCTTGGTCATCTCTGCTTCAGGAGAGTGAGGGGTGGGGGGACACACAACAATGACGTCAGGGCCTAAAGGGGGCAGGCGGGGCGTGGAGCTCAGAGGGAGGGGCTGGCTGCAAGGCTGGCGCTCGAACGTTCCCACAGGGCAGAAGGCAGGAGAGGCCCAGACCTCCGGCCGGCAGCTGCTTTCTCTGCGGCTATGTGCCCTCGGACCCCGCTCGGTTAAACCTGGGCTCCACTAGCTGGGAAATGCCCGGCGTGGTGGTTCTCATGCACGCTGAGGCATCTTTTATTTTCCCCTGACACCTCTATGCCACTAGAGGGCAGCAAATAAACAGCAAAGCAGCAGCAAAGTAGCGGTTCCTGCTGGGTCGGAACAATCCTGCCAGGAAATCTGAATGGGGGGGGGTGTGGAATGTTCCCGATCCTGGCCTTTATTTTCACCCTACTACTGTGTGAACCCTCAGGCTCAGCAACGGGACTCCGGAGGTTTGGCCCCGAGCACATCCAATTAGTGGCTCCATCCAAACACTCCAGAAAGGGGCCACGCAGAGACTCTGCCTCACCCACAGGCGACTCTGCTCCCAGCCCTGCTGACCCGCAGGGCCATCACTGCCCAGAGCCTGAGGTGGCGCCAGGTGGTTCTCCTACCTGAGGGTAGCATGGCTTGCTCCATGTTCTACTTTTTACAATAAAAGGGAATTTTTTTTTACAATAAAAGGGATTCCACTTTTTTACAATAACAGAAGTTGGAAACCATTGAATGATGCAAGAGAAATACATAAAAAAGCAGCTTAGCGAGCTGTAATGTGGTGAGTGACTATCTGCAATGACCTTAACTTAGCCTTACCAGGGGCCATACCTTACTCATCACTTAGAACGATTAAAAAAAGGGGGGCCTCTTTTGGGCTTTTCTTAATTTTTTATTTCAATGTAGAAAACAGTCACAACTGTTTATGCAATTTTATTGTACCACCATTACACAATTACAGAAGCGTTCATGATTGGGGTTCAGTCATACATTGTTCCAGCATCCGCGCCTCCACCAGTGCCCTATTCCCACCACCAATGGCCCCAAATTCCCTCCCATCTCCCCCAGCCTGCCTCTACAGCAGGCACTTTTCCTTTTCTTCTCTCTCTCTCTCTCTCTCTCTCTCTCTCTCTCTCTCTCTCTCTCTACTTACATGTGGCTTGCCCTACAGACATTTAGGGATTATCATATGAATTCCTTTGTGTACACTCAATGTTCAGTTCTAGCTTGGCATTAACACTTCCCACAATTAGTAGAACACTGGTATATATTTATATTCCATTAATAAATGCAGTTATTCTATATCTGTCCTTTTTCTTCTGGCTAATTTCACTCAGCATGATAGTCTCCAAGTCCATTCAATTGCAGGTAAATTTCATTACTCATCTTTTCTGTTTACACAATTTTAGAATTGAAATCTATTAGAAAACAAAGCATATTAAGATCAGAATTTATTAAAAATTCAATTTTATGTGGAAATTGTTTGATCTGGGGTTATTAAGTCCTCATCTAAGAATTTCCGAAGCTGTTCATTGCTCGGTCTTTTTTTTTTTTTTTTTGCTTTTTGGGTCACACCCGGCAATGCTCAGGGGTTACTCCTGGCTCTGCACTCAGGAATCACTCCTGGTGGTGCTCGGGGACCATATGGGATGCGGGGATTGAACCGGGCCGGCTGAGGCCGGCGTGCAAGGCAAATGCCCTACCCGCTGGGCTATCGCTCCGGCCCCTGTGTTATTTTTATTTATATAGTTTAGTTGGCTTCTATGGCACTTTCCCATCTGGTTTGGTGTGCTCTTACTGGAATTTCAGTATTGGAAGAACTAGGTGTCCAGAGACCTCAGGGTCTATGGTCTGGGCCAATGGCGGCAGCTAAGGGAGGCTGGCATACTGCCTAAGGCCTAAGGCTTCAGATGTGGGGGGGGGGGGGCTGTGGGAGGCTGCCCACCCCGCCTGAGGAGACACTAGATTTCTCAGCCTGGGCACTGCGTATCTGAAGCTCCTCGCAGTGTGGCATCTCTGCAGAGAATCGTCATGCAGTGGTGGAGTGGAACCCTTGGGCACAGCTGCAGCACAGTGCGTGGGTGTGGCTGTCAGCTTCGGTAGGGCTGGTACTCCGCGCCCCTGCCTCCAGGGGGCGCTCCAGAGTTTTCAGCAGCTGTGGGGACCGGTGTTTCCGTGAATGTTAGCTGTTTGGCCTCTCCTGAGTTTTAGTGGAAATCAATAGAGCTGGCTGGATGAGCCAATATGGCGGAGGCCGTGAGCGGCCCGGTGCCTCTTCCGCATGTCAAACTTGGCCCCAACCGTGAAAACCCTCCCGCTTCCTAAGCACTTCTGAGCACAGTTGTCCAAGCCCCGCCCTGGTCTGGGCACTGGGCCCTGGTGGCACCTCTCTCGACAGCACCCACTGTGCAGGGCCAGCCAGGGGCCTGGCTGGGCAGGACAACCTCCTCATGGGAATCATCACATTCGGCCGAAGCGTACAGCACTGGGCTCGGGAACAGAACCAGGCTTGGGTCTAAAAGGGAAGTGGGGTCCATGCCAAAAGCACAGGCCCCACCCAGAAGTTTGGCAAACAGACTGGAGCGGGGAGGGGCACCCGGGGAGCCAGTTCACCCTGTGCAGCCTCCCGAGAAGGCCTCGCCCACGACCGGCCTCTGGGAGCCTCCCCAACACGTCTTCCCAGCGGGCTGCCCTCTGCTGTCCACTCCACCTCACCTTTCCCAGAAACACCCCAGCTGCACAGGAAGCAGGAACTACCGCCCCCCCCCCAGCCTCTTGGGAAAAGGGCAGTTTTCAGGAGTGTTTGCAAATGCACAGGTGGGCGCCGCTCTCCCTTACAGCCAGGGGAAGTGCCAGGAGGATGCAAACAAAGGCTGCGGGTTCTCTGGCCTTCAACCACAGCTGTCCGCCTGGGGCCAGACCGCTGGGACTCTGCACTGAACCCGCGTCCACGTTCTGTCCAGACCCCGAGGAACTCATCTTTGAAAGTGAGAAAGACCAAGGCGCTTTCTGGGTCTGCGCCCTCCCCGGCTCTGGGCCTGCACAGCCCGTGTGGGCTGCATGCTTCCCCGGTGACCTCACCCCGGATCTGGCTCGGATCCGGCCTTTCTTCCCGTTGTCTCCCCGATCTCCCATCTCCCGCTTATCTCTGGCTCTGACAGATTATCACGCCCTGGACGCCTCATGACTTCAACTACGCACAGGCTGCCCCCAAGCCCTTTCCCACCCGGTCTGTGTCTTCTTTAGAAATTCCAGCAAGTTTGTCCCAGGGCTCCGGAGGCAGCCAGAACGCAGGGGCGAGGCCCTCGGCTGACTCAACCCCCGACACTCAGCCTGCTAGAGCCCCAGACCCTCCCAACGACTCAGCAACTTGGTTCCTGGAAGGGGACACAGCCTCTTGGATGGTATCTGCGCTGGTTATCGCTGGAATTTGCAGAGTGAGAGCCCCCACCCCGTCCAGGCCCCAGTCCCAGCCCTGCAGCCCCTCCTGGGAAGAAGCTTCCTTTTATAAAAAGAGAAAGTTCCAGAACTGCTGTTTCAGGTCTCCAATTAGGGAACCCTTGAGTCTCCCCTCACTGCCCTGGTGCAGCGAGGCCTGCAGGGGGCGCCTGTTCGCCTGGGCAGACACAGGGCTTAGTACCCAGGCTGGGATGCCTTGGGCACATGCAGGGCCTGCTCCAGAACACTGGGCCATCTGCTGGCTCCAATGCGGTGGCACGCACGCACACACACACACACACACACACACACACACACACACACACACACACACACACATCACTGGGCCCAGCTTGGCGTCCAGGCTTCCCAGGAGAGCCTTTTGGGAGAGAGCTGGGCTGAGCTCAAGTCTGAAGCCAGAAGAATGCAGAACCCCACCTTTTCCTTGGACTCGGCGCCCCACAGCCTCTCCCAGAGCCCTGAAGGGTGAGGTCAGCCCAGAGCCGCTGAGGTTGCTGCGCTTATGGCATCAGGCCTAAACCCCTTGACTGTGGACCAAGGCCTCACTGGACCAGCTCCTCTCAGGAGTGCCCCAGTCTCCAGCATGAGAGACACCCCAGTCTCTCCTGAAATATCTCCCCCTCCGCCCCCAACCTTAAATGTACCTCAAGGGAAGAGGGACTGGAGAGGCAGCGGGTTCCATTCCTAACTTCGCCTTCCACGGGGCCATCGGTGGTTCAATTCCTGATACTGCATATGGCCCTGACCCCTGCCAGGAATGATCCCTGAGCAGAGTTGTGGAGTAAGCCCTGAGCACTATTGTGACCCCCAAAACAAAAATAAAAGGAGTTGGCTGGGTATGTTTTAAAGTCGTGGTGCATTGGCCTGGCATGTGTGAGTTCAATCCACCCCATGTACTGAGGCACCAGGTATGGCCCAAGTGGCCACCTCAGAGCTACAGGCCCCAGAGCCACAGGCCCTGAGCACCCCAGCACTGGGCCAAGCACTGAACTGTTACTGGGTGTGGAATATTTTTTAAGGGAGGGGGAGTTTTTGAGGTCACACCCAGTGATGGTCAGGACGTACTCCTGGCTCAGTGCTCGGGGTCATTCCTGGTGGCTCAATGGAGAGGTTAGTGCCGGGGATCAAGCCTGAGTAGGCTGCGAGCAAGGCAGAGCTAGAGCAGGAGCCTTCCTGAGAGTGCGCTCGCCCCACTAGTGTGAGAATTCAGGGGAAATGCCTCGTCCAGAAGTCCGCATCAGCTCACCCACCCGGAAGCCAGTTTTACACACCGGAAGTCGGTGTTAGCTCATCCACCGGAAGTCGAAGTCCGCGTTTGTTCGCTCACCGGAAGTCTACTCCACCCACCGGAAATCGGCTTCCACTCACTCACTGGAAGTCGTCGTGTGCTTTTCCCGGCTCCGAGGTTACCTCACTCGTCATGAATTTGGGTCACTCAAGCCCACCTACCTCTATATATGGAAATGGGACGTTGAGACGACCTCAAGCCCTGGACGGGTTTGCTTGGTTCGGAAAGTTTGGACCCTGCTGTCTCTCAGTGAGCGGGGCGGCCCCTCTCAGGGCAGGCAAGCCCGACTCGACCTTCAGCCCCAGGTGACAGAAGGCACCCCTGAAGCCAGAGTCCTGTCTGTCGTCACCCAGCATAGAGCACAGCCCAGTGATACCCAAGGGGGTGATTTGGGGGCGCGGAACCCTCCCAGCTGGCGGCAACAGCCCCGGGTGCCAATGGGGCTGCTTTTGTGTGACCGTCTGAAGAAGGTGGATTTCCAGGACTCGGGTCTGCGACGGGACGATCTCAGGCTCGGAGAGCTGGGTGGATTTTCTCCTTTTCTAAACAGGAGAAAAGAGGACGGTAGGACCGGCAAGTCTGGGGACCTCTGGCATAGCTCTCAGTTCCCCAGGGACTTCCCCAGCTGGGGATCCGGGAGGTGGTGGTGTGTGGCCCACAGCTGGGGAGTTGCGCCCTCCTTTGCTTCTGTGCGTTCTCACACCAGGCAATGCTGTAACTCGGAGCTTTGCCGCGGGAGCGTGATGGAGTCTCCGAGTCTATTCCATGTGCCACAACCCTGTGGAGCCCCCTACCCCCCAACTCACCTGTTTTGTCCTCCACAAATTTGGTGGTGGTTGTTTATTTTGGGGGGTTGGTTTTTGTTTGGTTGTGGTAGGGGGTGTTTGGTTTAGTTTCAAGCCGCACTTGGCCACAGTGCTCACAGCTTATTCCTGGCTCTGCACTCGGGATTACTCCTCCTAAAAAGACTCCTGCGGGGTGCAGGGGATTGAAGCCAGGCATTCTTGGACCACATCTCTTGGAGCCACTCCTGGCTTGAATCTCTCTCACAGGTGCTTGGGAAATCGTGTGGTAATTAGACCCGAGTCTCTTGCACGCAAAGCATGTGCTCGGCCACTAAGCTATCTTTCTGGTCCTGAAGTGAAGTTTAAGGTTTTCAGAGGGGGCTGTAGTCTGCAACCCTGATCTTGGAACGAACCTCGGGCTGAAGCCGAGGCCGAGAAGGCAGCCCCTCCCACTGTCTCCTGGGCCTGGGCGTAACCACATGTCTGTCACAGGCCTTGGGGGCTGGCCTGGCCACTGCCTCTTCCAGCCCAGCCCAGGCTGCAGAGGGATGTGCGGGAGTCATATATCCGGAATGCAGGATCCTGGGAAAAGCCCTCCCAGTGAGTTTGGAGGAAAGCTGTGGCATGTCACCGCAGTCCCAGCCCCAGGGACCCTGAGGTTCAGAACTTGAATACTTTGTGGGATTTTTGTTTTTCTGAGTTTCTATAAGGTGTTTATTTGTTTATTTGTTTTGGGGGGCCACTCCCAGCACTGCTCAGGGCTTATTCCTGGCTCTGCACTCAGGAGTCACTCCTAGTGGTGCTAAGGGAACCATCTGGGATGCCAGGGATCGAACCTGGGTCGGCCGTGTGCAAGGCAAGTGTATTATCACTGTAACCCGCTGTCCTAACCCTCTGGCCCCGAGTGTGGATGCTGAATCATGTTGGCTCCTCTGTCATTGGCCACAAGAGAGAAGCAGGGGACAGAGCAGCCCTCACCACCTGCACAAGCTCTGTGAACCAGCCACTGTGGGCCAAAAGTCTTGGTCTTGAGACTCTTTCTCCAGGGCACAGGCCCATGGGGTCGATGTTCCCCAGAGCCCTTCCCATCCAGAGACAGCCTGGCAGCAGCTGCATAAGAAAAAAAATGCCCTCACGGTCTGCGTCCACCTGTGAGCCCCAGAGGCCCTGCCGGGCCCGGGAGCAGGAGTCGCATCCCTGCACCCACCCAGCTTCCCAGGCCACGGCAGAGGAAATTCCTTCCGAGCCAGGCACTTGCCGCGGGAAGTTCTGGAAACATAAACCTGTGCTGTTTCCTCTGCTTTCAGTTCCCCTCCCGTGCTTGGCCCAGTGGCCCAGGAAGGGCTACGCCGGCGCCCACAGATGGGGAAATCCTCTCCTGCCTTTTCAGCGCAGCAGACCCAATTAGAGGAAAGACCTTCAGGCCCTGGTTTTATGGCAAAGCGGCACCACCAGGCGCCTGGTGCATCCCCAAACTCGGAAAGGATTCCTGGGAAGACAAAGAGCAAGTATCAGGGTGTCGGGGTGGTCCCAGATAATCACCCCGGCCTGCTCCGGAGGTGAAGAGGCAGCAGGGCCCACTTTAAGTCATGGTGTTCTGGGGGCCCGTGCTAGCACGCTGCCCTGAGCGTCTCGCAGAAGGCCAAGCTGAGAGCTTGTGTCGCAGCAGTTGGCTTTCCTCGAGCCGGGTCACCTCCGTCGATACGGTTAGTGGCTTGTCTTCTCACGTGGCCTCAAAGTGAGTTCCAGGGACTTCTGCTGAATCCCAGAGATTCACCCTGCTGCTCACCCCTGGTTCAGGAGGGTGGAGAATCCTCTCTGGCTCACCTCGTGTTGCCTCTGGGGGCTGGAGTCACAGTACAGTGGGGGAGGGCATTTGCCTTGCATACAGCCAACCTGGGTTCCATCCCTGGCATCTCCCTGAAGTAACACCTGAGCATAGCTGGGTGTGACCCCCAAAAAAAGTCTTGCTTGAGTCCTGGGAGTCACAGTCTGGGCTTCAACCAATATTGAAAGTAAAGGCCAAAGCCCAGGCCCGGGAGATGCCGGAAGACTGGGCTCTGCTCTGGAGAGCCCAGGTTTGATACCCAACATGGCAAGGGTCACCTAGAGAAATATAGAAATACAGATATTGGCTGATGAAAGATAAGTTAGTGAGATAGATAATTGATAAATTATAGGCATAAATATAAATTATAGGTATAAAAATGGATGTATGTATGGATGGATGAATGGGTGGGTGGGTGGGTGAATGGATGGATGGATGGGTAGATCAATGTTGGATGGATAATCAATAGATGATAGTGACAGATAACTCATAGCTGGATATATATATTGAGAGATAATCAGCTAGAGGATAGATAGATAATATAGAGGCAGGTGGATATAGAGATGGATAGATGGTAGATACAGAGATGGAGTTAGACTGTTGATAGATATAAAGGTAGTTGATAGCTAGAGGATAGATAGATAGACAGACAGACAGATTAGATAGATAGATAGATAGATAGATAGATAGATAGATAGATAGATAGATAGATAGATAGATAGATAGATAGATAGATAGATAGATAGATAGATAGATAGATAGATAGATAGATACATGCATAGATACATAGATACATAGATAGATACATAGATAGATACATACATAGATACATAGATAGATACATAGATAGATAGATAGATACATAGATACATAGAGAGATACAGAGATACATAGATACATAGAGAGAGATACATAGAGATACATAGAGAGATACATAGAGAGATAGATAGAGAGAGAGATAGAGAGAGATAGATAGAGAGATAGATAGATAGATAGATAGATAGATAGATAGATAGATAGATAGATAGATAGATAGATAGATAGATAGATAGATAGATAGATAGATAGATAGATAGATAGATAGATCTCGATCTCACGATCTTCCCATTGATCATCTATTTGCTAGAGCGGGCACCAGTAATATCTCCATATGTCCTGTCTCATGCCAGTAGAGCCAGGGGCATCGGCTTGCTACAGGAACATAAAGAGCCTCAAACCCTTATATTAGGTCATGGGAATGACCTAATATAATTGTTACTGGAATTTGGCATATCAAATACAACACGAGAAGCTTGCCAGGCTTGCCGAGTAGGAGTCAAACTCTTTTAAACACCTCCAAATAAAGCATTTATTGATGAACCGCGCGGCGCAAGCAGCCACGCGAGCCGGGCTGTGATGGGCTGGTCTGCTGGGTGGAGTTCTGATGACAGGGAAGTCCGAAGTGGAAAATGGCGGCGCCCGTGGAGTGAGGAGGGGGTGGTCTGGCTTGTTGTGAGGCTCTGCCGAGGTGGTGGGCCAGGGCTAGAACCCGCCATGCCTCCCGACTGCCTCATGAATGGCTGTGCACAGGGAGAGCAAGGAACAGCTCTGCCCCGTGTCTGAGAGTCTCTCAGATAGACAGATAGATAATAGAATTGTAGATGCTGGTGAGCTATTCTATTTCATCCCATGCACACCTGGATTTTTTAAGTTTTTTAACTTTATTTAAACCCCATGATTTAAAGTACAAAGTTTTTCAATTCAGTTGTTAGATAGATTCATCATTGAACACCAATCCCACCACCGGTGTGCCCCACCACCACCAGAGACCCTCATTCCCACCCCCATCCCCATGCCTGCTCCCTTAGCCAGCACTAATTATATCGATCATTACAGCCCATAATAGAGAATGGTATTGATAAAGTCATGACTCTTTTTCTGGGTTGCTAGCACAACTCATTTGAGGGCTCTCTTTCCCCCAACATGAGCCAGGAGTCTGATGGTACGTGCTGGGACAAGCCTTTGAGCCTTACTAAACTCTAGCCCCCCAACTATTTTTTTTTTTTTTTTTTTTTTTGGGTCGCACCCGGCATTGCTCAGAGGTTTCTCCTGGCTCTGCACTCAGGAATCACTCCTGGCAGTGCTGGGGGGACCATATGGGATGCCAGGGATCGAACCCGTGCCGGCATGGGTCGGCCGCATGCAAGGCAAACGCCCTACCCGCTGGACTATCGCTCCGGTCTAGCCCCCAACTAAATGCCAGGGTTCATCCTGGCAGGACAGCTAAAGCTCTGCAATGTGGTGAGCAGAAACATGGGAGCCTGACCCTCATTGCTCCCCTCAGTGGTGACAAGGATCAGAGCAGGACATCCAGGTCTCTGAGGGGCCCAGGCAGGCCCTGGTGCATCTTGGTGGGAACCCACATGGGGCAGGGCAGGTGAGGGAGGTGACTCGTGGATCAAATAACCTGCAGAACGAATCGGGGAAGCCCTCCCACCTCCTGGGAAAGGTCAGGAAGCCACAGGTCCTCTGCAGCCGAGCCCCGGGTGTGCGCCGAATCCCAGCGCCAGCCTGCGAGGTGAAGGGAACCAGTTTCTACCTTGCAGAACAGGGACTTGACTTCTTCAGCTGGGCAAACCCCACCTCCGCGGGAGCTTATCCCAAAGCCCAGAACCTGCTGGTGCTGTTGGGTCGCAGCTCCCAACCCCACTCCGCCCTCACTCCCCCCAAGAGTCAGCCACCACCCAATGAGGGTTCAAGCCCTCAGCAGGCCCCCTACCTGCCCCGCCCCTCCCTGAAACTCGGGCTCAGCCTCCAGAAACAGTGAAAGCTGGGTCACTTGGTGTCAGCCAGAAGGTGGTGGTGTGTCCCCACTGCACACTGCTCCGCCCAGCACCCCTGCTGACCTCTCTGCCCATTGCCAATGTGTCTGCGAGTTGGGGACAACCTGCACTGGAAAATGGCCAAGATTCCCCCATGGAAAATCGAAACAGTTGACACACACCCATGTTCCCCCCCAAAAAAAAAACCCTCACTCTCCCACCTCCCCTTCACTTCCGGCAGCCACTGACCTTCACTTCCGGCACCCGCTCTGCATTTGGGAGGCACAGGCTTGGGTCTGAAAGAGCTGGCTAGATCAGAAAACTCTTCTCCTGGAAGTCCCCCTCGGATGAAGCAAACACTTGCACTCAACTGGCAAGGGACCAGAGTTTTTTGTCTTTTGCTTACTTTGTGCGTGTGTTTGTGTGTATGTGTGTGTATGTATGTCTGTGTGTGCGCTTGTGTGTATGGAATTGAACCCAAGCCTCATACATGCAAGACAACTGCTCTATTGCCAAGCTATAATCTCAGACTAAGTTTGATTTTTTTTTAAAACTTTATAAAATAGTTTCTCAGGAAGCCCCAGGGCCTCATCCTTGTGATGTTTGGCCAAGTTGGAGGTTCATGGGTGTGGTGCTACAAAGGGTCTGGCTGTGCTGGGGTTATCCAGGCCCAGTGGTGCTCAAAGGTCTCTAGAATCTCAGCTGGTGCGTTCTCAACTTCTCCGTGCTGTACATGGCAATGCTCAGGGACTACGTGGTGCTGGGGACTGAGCCAAAGTGGACCACCTGCAAGGCCTGTGCCTTAACCTCTGGACTCTCTCCTCCAGCCCTGGGCCTGTTTCCTTTTTCCTGTGTCAGCACCAAACCCAGTGCCTCACATATGCAAGGCAAGTCCTGGGTAGCTGAGCTGCATCCTGAGCTGGGACTCTAGTTGTGTGGTTCTCTGGGGTTGGTTTCCAGGGAACAGAGCCGATCAGAGCTGGGTCACAAAGAAGCGCCAGTCATAGTGGTACTGTTCTACAGAGACTGCTGTGTGGTAGCCTTGCCTTCTCATCCTCGCGTCTCAGGCGTCTTCCCAAATGTTGGCACAGGGAGAGTGCGTTTGGTCATCTCCGTGCTGTGGCATGGCGCTCGAGGCCGCAGCCTAATGGCCGTTCCCAGCACCTTATTGTTGGACACCTGCATTGATTTCAAATTCTCTTTATCCCCAACCATAAAGCAACTGAAAGAGCTGGCTAGATCAGAAAACTCTTCTCCTGGAAGTCCCCTCGGATGAAGGATGTTGCTTTTATGGTTGGGGATAAAGAGAATTTGAAATCAATGCAGGTGTCCAACAATAAGGTGCTGGAACGGCCATTAGGCCGCGTCCCGAGAGCGCCATGCCACAGCACGGAGATGACCAAACGTACCTCCCTGTGCCAACATTTGGGAAGACGCCTGAGACGTGAGGGATGAGAAGGCAAGGCTACCACACAGCAGTCTCTGTAGAACAGTACCACTATGACTGCGTCTTTGTGACCCAGCTCTGATCGGCTCTGTTCCCTAGGAAACCAACCCCAGAGAACCACACAACTAGAGTCCCAGCTCAGGGATGCAGCTCAGCTACCCAGGACTTGCCTTGCATATGTGAGGCACTGGGTTTGGTGCTGACACAGGAAAAAAAGGAAACAGGCCCAGGGCTGAGAGAGAGTCCAGAGGTTAAGGCACAGGCCTTGCAGGTGGTCCACTGGCTCAGTCCCCAGCACCACGTAGTCCCTGAGCATTGCCATGTACAGCATGGAGAAGTTGAGAACGACCAGCTGAGATTCTAGAGACCTTTGAGCACCACTGGGCCTGGATAACCCCAGCACAGCCAGACCCTTGTAGCACCACACCCATGAACCTCCGACTTGGCCAAACATCACAAGGATGAGGCCCTGGGGCTTCCTGAGAAACTATTTTATAAAGTTTTAAAAAAAATCAAACTTAGTCTGAGATTATAGCTTGGCAATAGAGCAGTTGTCTTGCATGTATGAGGCTTGGGTTCAATTCCATACACCAAGCGCACACACAGACATACATACACACACACATACACAAACACACGCACAAAGTAAGCAAAAGACAAAAACTCTGGTCCCTTGCCAGTTGAGTGCAAGTGTTTGCTGATGGAAGGTTCTGGAAAGCTCAGGAAGGCTCTGGCTGTTGATCAGAGACTGGAGCAAAGGAGAAGCTGTGGTATTTCCCCCTCCCAGCCTTTATTGACAGTGGCTGTTTTCTGCTGAGCTCACAGCTGCAAGACAGGAAAGAGAACGTGAGGACCCTGGAGTACTGATGTTCCTACCCCCATATGCTTCGAGCATGTTCCAATATACTCATCTGTGAAGGGCTGATATGGATTTAATTATTCTGATCCCAGGAATAGAGTACACATTTGGTTCATATGATCTAATTTTTACTACATATACATGTAACTATATCATAGTTAAATTGAATTATGGTAATACAGATGAAATAATGTTACTATTCTAGAAGAGTCATTACTTATGGCTACAAGTTTTTCTACTCAGATTTTGGAGCTGTACTGGATGAGAAATGTTGAGACCCTCTAAAACTGCATAGATCCTCAGCATTGTGGCTGAGCAGCCAGCACAGATCAAACCTCTGGAAGTAGCAGGGCCCATCCAGGGAGGGCCCTGGGCCCATGCAGGGGTCAAGCCTAGGCTCCACGGAGGCAAAGAGAAAAGGGCTAAATCCGTAAGGGGAAAACTGCTCTGCCTGCGGGTATTTCCTGTACAGGCACGGAGCCAGAAGTCCAGGGTTGAGAGAAACGGCTGAGCTCTACGGTGTGTCCCATGAGCTGACCTCATGAGCCTGTTGCCTGACCAGCCCCCTCCATGGCCCAGCCGGATGGATAAGATCAGAAAGGTCCACCCATGCCTCCAACCTGTTTTCGAAGGCCAGGCTGGGACTTGTAGCAGGCCCAATGCCAGTACAAGCTGTACACTGACTTCCTGCTCATTAGGATATGCTAAGCCCTAAGCCCCAGGGGTAAGCATCTGATCTCAGCCAATAAATACCCCTGACTTATGGCCTTGGGGCTGCTGCTGGCCCAGTCCCTTCCACCCACCACTGCCACTGGATGTGTGAAGGGGGAACCTGGGCAGACTCCCCTCTGGGTGCTGAACAAGCCCATCAACCTGGCATCTCACATAAGGCATGCCTGGGAGGGGCCTTATCATCCAAATCCCCGGCAGGGCTTCCAGATTCTTCCGACCCTCCCAGGCCTGCTGCTCTCTCACAGGCTCTAGCCAAACACAAAGTGCTCGTTCCCTCCCAGGTCAGGCTCCTCAGCCACTCCCGAAACTGTGGCCAAGCCCTGACCTTGGAGTTCCAACAACGCAGGGTCACAGCACACCCAGACCAAGATACAGCCAATATGAGGTAGGGTTCTGGTTTGCGGGTGCTGAGGTCAGAGTATTCAAATTTACTACTGCATACACAGTGCTAATGAGCAAACAACTACTTTTCTCGTGAAGTATTTGTTTTTGCATGGTGATCACATGCAGACAGAAACCATGGCTCCCATCCCTGACTGTGTTCTTCCAACAGGCTTGAGGGTTCTGTCCTGGAAATTGGCAGTGGATGGGATTTAAGACCTTGAGGAGTAAGGTTATAGTCTAAGAGGAAGGAGCTCTGTAAACTCCCAGCATGGAAGAGAAATTCCCACCATTGCTGAGCAAGACTGGCCCAGACCCTCCCAAGGACTGGGATAAAGGCCTGTATTGGGATGCTCATTGGTGAGGCCCCTACACCAACCATGAGCTAGGGTGTGGAATTATAAATTACTACCAACCAACCATTAACTAGGGTATAGAATTACAAATTACTACCCAGAAAAAAAACAGATTAAAAACAACAACAAACAAACACACACACACACACACACACACACGTGTGTGTGTGTCTATGCCGCATTATGCTACTAAATAGCCAATGGGTCAAGGGAGAAATCAAAATATATCAAATGGAAATGGAACATACCCAAATTTATGGGATGAGGCAAAGCAGTTCTAGGAAGTAACATATCACTAGCAACCAATCTCAAGAAACATCTCAACCAAATTTTACACCTCAAGAAGCTAGGAAAAGAGGGGCTGGAGAGATAGTACAGGAGTTTGAGCACTAGTCTTGCATGTGGCCGACCCAAGTTTGACCCAGAAGTGATCCTGTAGCACAGAACCAGGAGTAAGTCCTGAGGACAGCTGCATGTAGCCCCAAAACCAAAAAAGAAAAGGAATATATAAAGTCCAAAGTTATAAAAAATTATTTTACTATAAGTAAATATAATTCAAAGACTTTGGATAAGAAAAAAAAAAGAAAAATCAAGTCAGAAAAGAAAAGTTTTGGCCACTGGTACCACAGAAATAGAAAGTGTAAAAACCTGTTCTGAACAATTATTAGCGAATAAGAAAAGCTAGAATTAAATAATGAATAATCATTCAGTATAGACCTCATTCCCATGACCTGATGGAATAGTTTGAGGCTCTTTATGTTCCTGGAGCAAGCAGATGCCCTTGGGCTCTACTTGCATGAGACAGGACATATGGAGATGTTACTGGTGCCTGCTCGAGCAAATCGATGAACGGGAAGACAGTGATAGTGACAGAAAATCTGAACAGATTACTACTGAGATTCAATAGGCAACAAAAAAGCCTTTCAATAAACAAAAGTCCAGAACCAATCTGCTCCATTGATGAATTCTTCCAAACGCTTAAGGAACAATTAGTTCAAATCCCATCAAACTCTTTCAAAAACAGAAAAGGAGGAACTCATCCAAACTCACTTTATAAGGTCATCATTATCTTACAGCAAAACCAGATGAAAAAGTGAAAAAGAGAATTATAGCCAAATATCCCTAGTGACTATGTATGCAAAATTCACAAGAAAATATTAGCAGACTAAAAAACAGTACATTAAAAACAATTATATAGGGCCGGAGCGATAGCCCAGCGGGTAGGGCGTTTGCCTTTGCTGCGCCGCCGGCCTGTGCCGCCCGAAGCAGCTGGATGAGACTCACCCATCACAATAGCCACCATTTTCGCTGTCTGGACACCACAGCACATCAGAGCCTGCCTAGGAAAGACGCCCGATCTCAAGACCAGATTAAAGAGTAGCCGAGTTCAAGCCCAAGTAGGCGGCTCTCAGAGGCGGAAGTCACCGGGCATTCATCAGATGGAGCTGGGGCCACCCCTTTCCTCTCTGTCTCGTCCTGGAGGCCCAGTGGCCTGGCCCAAGAACTTCCCCCAGGCGACCGGTCATAGCATGCAGAGACTCAAACACAATGGGGGAGAGTTGGCATCTGGCTCTCTTCTAGCTCAGCTGACCATGAGGTTCCCCAAGTCGCACAGCCGCTTGTAGCCATGCGGTACATCAAACTACAGAACCAATCATATCCTAGAATATACTACAGAAGATTGAGGAGAATAGGGGTACCCTTTGCACTGTGGGTGGGAATACAGTTTCTCCTCTATGGAAAGCAGTGTGGAGGCATCTCAAAAGAATTTTTTGAAAAGAGATCTACTTGATACTCAGTAATTCCATATCTGGCTATTTATTCAAGGAAAATAGGAGCAGGTTAGATAGTACAGTGGGTAGTGCATTGAAACCTGGCACCACATGTGACCAGGAGTGACCCCTGAACACAGAGCCAAGAAGCAAGCCCTGAGCTTTTGGACCAGGTGTGGTCCCAAAACCAACAAAAAAAGACACTAATTCCAAAAAGGATCTGCACTCCACGCACATTACAGCAGTATCTGCAACTGCCGAGATAAGGACAGTCTGACACTGTCCACTGACAGGTTAAAGGCATGGCACAGTTGAAGGCTCAACCCTAAACCAGCAAACCTCACCTTTATGACAGCACAGAGGGAGAGAACTCAGAGGACGAACAGGCTCAAGTCTCTGATCTAAAAACTCCTGTCAGGCCCGGAGCGATAGCCCAGCGGGTAGGGCGTTTGCCTTGCACGCCGCCGGCCTGTGCCGGCCCGGGTTCTATCCCCGGCATCCCATATGGTCCCTTGAGCACCGCGGAGTAATTCCTGAGTGCAGAGCCAGGAGTAACCCCTGAGCATTGCCGGGTGTGACCCAAAAAAAAAAATAAATAAATAAATAAAAACTCCTGTCTGCAGCAGAGGGCTGAAGACATCAGTACATCAGCTAGGACGCTTTGCGTGTGGTTCACCCAACTTTAATCCTCAGAAACCCTATGGATCTCTGAGCCCCTGAGGAGTGACGCCTGAGCACAGAACCAGGAGGAAGCCTTGAGGCACAGCTAGATGTGCCCCCTGCCCCCCAAAAAAAAAAAAAAAAAAAAAGAAGAAAAAAAGAACTCTTAGCTAGAGAACTCACAGTTAGATTGGTGATTTTTCGAGGCAGGGGGATGAAAATTGGGGAGAAACGAGAACTGTTTTTCCCTAACTTAAATCAAATGGAGGGGCTAGAGCGATAGCACAGCGGGTAGGGCATTTGCCTTGCACACAGCTGGCCCGGTTCGATCCCCGGCGTCCCATAGGGTCCCCAAGCACCGCCAGGAGTAATTCCTGAGTGCAGAGCCAGGAGTAACCCCTGAGCATTGCCGGGTGTGACCCAAAAAGCAAAATAATAATAATAATAAAATAATTTAAAAAATAATAAATCAAATGGAAAATGTATAATACAATAAGATAAATCGAAGATTTATCTAAACAAGAGAGGAAAAAAAGACAGGCAAGGAAGAGCCCATTGCCGGCCCTGCCGGGTGAGACTTGTACAGAGATGGTCCCTCTACCTTCACTGGCACTTTTTCACACTGGTACCTTGAAAAGTGGTTTACAGGGATGTAATTCATGCGCTGAGGCAGTTACAAGAGAAAACTTAAGGCACAGACAAGGAAATCAAGGCAGAAACGCTGTGGAGTCCTTGACCCCAGAATGTCGTTATTAAGCAATGGGATTGGGGTTTCTAGAACCTATTGTTTCTTTTTAAATATTCCTTTTTACGTCGTGGTCAAATACATATCACCAAAAATTCCATCTTCACTTGGGTAAAGTGCACACTTCAGTGGCATTAAGCACGTCCACCCCTGTTATGTAACTGCTTCCCTCCAGCGCGTTCCATTATCCCCCGTGGAAACTCTAGCCCCGTTCAACTCTGGCTTCCTGTTCTCTGCTCCCTACTGCCCCAGCACCCACCCTTCTGCTTTCCGACGCTCTGAATCTGACTCTTCTTGGCCCTCGTAGAAGGGGAATCCCACAAGGGCCTTTGTCCTCCATTGGCTTGTCACTCACAGTCCTGTGGGTCCCACCGTGATGGAGCCATCACGGAAAGAACGTCTTCGCTTTAAGACAGGAGCACTGGGGCTGGAGCAATAGCACAGTGGGGAGGGCATTTGCCTTCCATGCTGCCAACCTGAGTTCGATCCCCGACATCCCATATGGTTCCTCGAACACCGCCAGAAGTAACTCCTGAGTGCATAGCCAGGAGTAACCCCTGAGCATTGCTGACTGTGACCCCCCAAAAACAAGACAGGAGCATTATCTTGTACTCATGAACCCCATTTTTTGTCCCTCCATGAATCTGTCAGTGGCCCTGGAACTGTGTCCACTGTTTAGCGGTGGTGTTTCACACTGCCATGAGCATGAGCAGACAGTCTGGAAGGTTCTGTGGGAGGGAGGTGATTTGCTTTCACCTCAGCTTGAGGTGAGCCTGGCTACTTGCAGAGGAAGAGTGGGCAGGGTGAAATGACAGAGAAGTACAAAAGGGAGCTGGAAGGGCAGAGAGAAGAGCAGGACGGGGTGTTCGCCCTAACTGGGGTCCGCCCTACCTCAAACAGGGGCCCCCAAGCCCTGTCGGAAGTGAACGAGCACAGAGCCAGCAGAAGAGTGGCGCGTGGGGGGCTGGAGCCATAGTACAGTGGGTGAGGAACCTGCCTTGCATAAAGCCCACCCGGCTCAGTCCCTGGCATTCCATAGAGCCCTCCAAGCACCACCAGGAATAATTCTGAGCACTGAGCCAGAAGTAACTCCTGAGCACTGCCAGATGTAGCTCAAAAACAAAAAACAAAAAGAACATTTAACCATTGTCAGAGGTTTCCTCTCAATACTCCCAAAAAACGATGGTTTCTTCTCACCACCCCTTCCCCAGGAAAGGGGAGGACAGGGATGGTAAGAGAGAGGAAGGGCAGGATGGACCCTGGGGGTCTGCGGGTATGTGGTTCTTGTCCTTGATCTAGAGAAGACCGGGGCTAGGTCAGGGAGGAGAGTGGACGTGTTGAGCCTGCTAGGACACCCCTCACCGAGGGGCTCATGTCCAGCGGATTCACCCTCTAACCTTCACTTTCAGGGCTCACACCTCTTGGGGCTTCTGAACCCCGGCTCAGGGCCTGCCTTGATCACTGGCGGCTTTATGTCACATGACATCTGATGGCCAAGGAGAGGATCCAGCCATCAGTGAGGTCCTACGGATGGACTCTTGTGTGTCATCAATGGCAGTTCAAAAGGCAGAAGACAATGACCTGGATGGATAATGACGGGTCTCCAAGGCTGTACAGGGGGCTAAGAGGGCGAGCAGGACAAGCCTCACCCTCCTCCTCCTGCGCTCACACCCCTGGGGTTACCCTGAGTCTGGGGGGTCTTATCCTCCACTTGCCTGAAGCAGCCCAGAGATCGGAGCCTGGAGACGCTTTTCCTCTTGCTCCGCTTCCAGGGTTGGTGCTGGCAGGACACAGAGGCTGAGGTGTTACGCGCAGAAGCAGGGGCCAGAAGTGGCCAGTCACAGTCCACTGGTCCGGGGGCTCTGGAGCAGCACCAAGGCAGACGTGCCCTATGTGTTTGGGCACCGGAGGTGAGCAGGTTCAGGGAGGGCATGACCTTCAGCAGGGTGGACCCCAAAGTGGGAGGAGGCAGCTCTGTACAGTCAGGTGGGGACTCCTTTAGAGGGGGTCCGGGAGGGCTCAGAGGTCCTCACCCCAACCTGAGCACAGTGCCTGGCACATGGGATCTAAGCACTCAGTACGAATGAACGAATGAATGAATGAATGAATGAATGAATGAATGGTGGAGGGGCTTTGTTTGTGTTTCTGGGGCCACTCCCCACATAGTTCAGTCCATTAGCTGTCAGTGCCGCAGGCCAGCCGTGTTCAGGGACTACACTGGGGCCTCGTGCATGCTAGCCAGCCACTACCCTTGAGCAGACACCCTGTTTATTTTTCTTTCCTTTTTTTTTTTTTTTGATTTTGAGTCAGGCTCTGAGATACTCAGGGGTTACTCCTAGTGCTGCACTCCAGAAATTACTTCCGGCAGTGGGGCAATAACGGATGCCAGGGATTGAACCCAAGTCAGGCACGTCCAAAGACAGCTGCCCTCCCCACTATACTATTGCCCGGCCACTCCCTGTTTGCTCCGGTAAGCTTGGAAAGTCACTGATCTATTGTTGCTGTGGCCAACCCATTAGACCATGAAAGCCTCCTGTACTCTTTCATAGTCCTATTCCTACCATCCTACTACTATTATTAATTTATCATTAAATATTATTAATTTATCATTACATTCAGATACATGGGCAGAGCTACTACTAGCTCTCCCTGTGCTCAGTTGATCATGAGGCGCCCAGGAGGGAAGGCAGGCAGGTTCCAGCCCTGGCCTACCATCCCAGCAGAACCTTACAAGAAGCCAGAGGAACCCCACACCATGAGGGCTGCCATTTTCAACATCTGGACTCCACAGCTCGTCAGAGCTCCACCCAAGAGAAAAACCAATCTCTGCCCATTGCA
The DNA here is from genome assembly GCA_021461705.1 of Cryptotis parvus. Lineage (NCBI taxonomy): Eukaryota > Metazoa > Chordata > Mammalia > Eulipotyphla > Soricidae > Cryptotis > Cryptotis parvus. The sequence continues at coordinate 15,012 of JAJIBD010007526.1, read as the reverse complement.
GTTCTTCGGTAAATGCACAAACTGAGAGCCTACTACTGAGAGCATACCACCCACACGGCAGAACCTGGCAAGCTACCCGTGTCATATTTGATATGCCAGAACCCAGTAACAATTATAGACCTCATTCCCATGACCTGAAGGAAAGGTTTGAGGCTCTTTATGTTCCTGGAGCGAGATGCCCTTGGGCTACACTAGCATGTGACAGGACCTAGAGAGATGTTACTGGAGCCTACTCAAGCAAATCGGTGAACAATGGGAAGACAAGTGACAAGTGATAGCATTAAATAGCAACACTATGGAATTTCCAGGGGCAGCCTTGCCTCTCCCGGGAACCTTCCACTCGGCAGCACAGACCCGAAAGGGCAGATGAAGCAGGTGTTGCAGATTGTGGCCAAGAAGCTGCACCCAGGAAGAAAGGCAAAGAAGAAACCCATGGAATGTTCCCGAATCCACAAATCCTACAAGAATGTTCCTCACCGTGGGGGCAGGGAGGGGTGGAGTGGGGATGAGGCTCCAGTGTAAGCAAAGGCCCGTGCCCAGCGCCTCATAATGGCCAGTGGAACCGTCCCGCCTGCGAAAGAAAGCTGTAAGAGGCGTCCAGATGGGAGAATGATGCCATCCAGGGGGTTGGGGAAAAAAAAATGTTCCGTGGCCCTTCTGAGGATGGCCAAAAAGGACAAGCACAGACCTGAGCCGTAAGGTGAAGGTGAAGGAGAGGAAAATGTCCCGGGAGAGTTGGGGTCCAGGCCTTTAAGTCCTCGAGATAAGGCAGTAGGGAAGGACTCAGCACTGCGGCGGGCACAGTGGGCACAGCGGGCAGGACCCTCCTGGAACGGCCTTTGTCCATCCCCTCGGGAGCATCCTTGAGAAGGGCCTCGTGCGCCAGCACACAGGGTCGAGGGAGTCTGACACAACAGTGCCCCGGGCCACGAGACCCTCAAGGCTTCAGGGCCAACCATGGGAGGCCAAAGCAATAGCACAGCGGGAGGGCGTTTGCCTTGCATGCGGCCGACCCAGGTTTCATACCGGCATCCCATATACTCCCCTGAGCACTGCCAGGAGTGATCCCTGAGTGCAGAGCCAGAGTAACCCCTGAGCATCGCCCCATGTGGACCCCAAAAAAGGAAAAAGAGACATAGCCAGGCTCAGGAGAGGCGGCCCAGAAAGAGCCCACATTCTTGCCACGTCCACCTTCACTGAGCCAAGGCCAGGGGTCAAGGAGGGAGGCAGTGGCCGGCCAACCTCCCTACCCTCTGCCCAGGTGGACTCTGTGTTCCCTGCCAATTGGCCCATTGTATGAGCTCACTTTCAAGGTGAACAGAACTGCGTTGAGAAGAGATTGTTTGCTTTTTCCACGGAGCCCAGGTTCAAGTCAACAGTGCGGTTCCCTAAGTGGACCCCACACCTGGGCCCTGCCCCCAGCAGGAAGCCTGGGGCAAGCATATAAGGGGCAGCTGTGGTCACACCCCACACAAGCCACCTGCTCCGGACACTGCGCCCCCGCCACCCTCCGGCCACCATGAAGCTCGCCATCACCTTCGCCCTGGTCATGCTGGCTCTCTGCTGTGACACTGGTGAGTGCCCAGAGCCCCCAAGCTGGAGCCCAGCTCTGGACGTCCATCTGCCACCCAGCTATGCCCGAGAAAGGGGGCATCCCATATGGTCCCCAGAGCACTGCCAGGAATAATTTGAGTTAAGAACCAGAAGTAACCCCTAAGCATCACCAGGTGTGACCCCAAAAAAAGAAGAAGAAAGAGAGAGTTCTAGTGGTCCCCAGGGCTGGGGTCTTCACCCTGCTCGGTCACAGCTGCTTGGCTCCAAAGAAATCAAAACTTCTTTTTATTTTTTATAATTAAATAGGTTGGCGTTTTCTTCTAGGATTAACACAAGACAAGGTCTTTCAGTACTAGGATCATTCTAGAAAAGATCTTCTCTTTGGGCAACTTGCCAACCCAGAGAGGTGTTTCTAAACCGTTGCAAGAACGATCGGAAGGAACAGTCCAGCAGCTAGGGCGTTTGCCTTGTATGCGGCCAACCCAGATTCCATTCCCGGCGCCCCATATGGTCCCCAGAGCCCTGCCAGGAGTGATCTCTGAGCACAGAGCCCAGAGTAAGCAGCCAAAACAGAAAAACAAATGAGCAACAACAGCAAAATAAACAAAAGAAAGGGATTGGATTGGGCTGGCTCTGGCGGGGAGGCAGCTAACTGCCTTGTGGCCCCCGTGAGCAGTGGCCCGGTCACCATTCCCTAAACAGGAACATGTTCGGGAGGGAGCCGGCCCCGAGCCTGCCTCCCACACTGGATGAAGAAGCAGATCCGCAGTTCTGTGATAATACTCAGCCTAGCGGCCAGCCAGGAGCAGAGGGGTCGCTGGGGGCACGGCACAGCGGGAGGCTGTTTGCCTTCCCCCGCAGGTTTGATCCCCAGCACCGCCATGAGTAATTCCTGAGTGCAGAGCCAGGAGTAAGTCCTGAGCCTCTCTGGGTGTGGCCCCAAAATCCAAGCTTTATTTTTTAATTAAAAAAGAAAGGGGCAGAGGGACCATGCCCCTTTCAGCCTGGCAAGGGTCAGCGGCTCCAGCCAGCCACAAGCAGCAACCCAGAGAGCAGCACCCAGGAGCCCGCCCTGGCCGCTGCTCTCACCGCGGTCGGATCCACACGCCTCCTCTTGTCTCTGCTGCAGCTACAGCCAAGATCTGCCCAGAATTCCTCGAGGTCCTGAAAACCCTCTTCCAGAGCTCCGCTTCTGATTTTGAGGCTGCCATTAATGTCTTCAACCCCACTGAAGAAATGAGGACTGCAGCGATGCAGCTAAAGGCCCTGCTGGAATTCACGCCCTCTGTGATGAGGGAAAACGCCGCCAAGCTCACGGTACGGTGATGGGACCCCAATGGGAGCCTTTCAAAGTCCCCAGTGGAGGGTTCCAGGCCTTCCCCATCTCTCTTTATAAAAGGGATTGTGGGCGGAGAGGCAGTCAGCGGGGAGGGTGTTTGCCTGGCACGCTGCTAACCCAGAGTCGACCCTGGCATCCCATAGGGTCCCCCAGCACCACCAGGGTATGATTCTTGAGTGCAAAGCCAGCAGTAACCCCTAAAGCATTCAGCGTGTGGCACCCCCTCCCCCAAAAAATAAATAAAACAAGTGACTTATAAGAAATCATCAGAGTCCTAACCAAGAGTGCCTGAAGCCCTGGGCTCACGGGAAGTGGAGTTTTATGGACCCAAATTCATCGTTCAGTATCATAGTGAATTGTCTGTCTGACTTTCAGGAAAAAATTGTCAATAGCCCACAATGTGCTTAGGACTCAGAAGCTGGAAATCTGCAACCACTGACACCCCTGAGTCTCCTCTGCACCCCTAACTGCACCCCAGCAGCTGACCTGGCCCCTCAATAAAGTACGAGCATCTCACATGAGTGTGTGTGTGTCAGTCTCTTTCTGTCACGCTGAGCAGAAGTAAGCCGGGGCGGAAGACAGTCGATGAGCTCAGGCCTCTGTGCTGGAGAGAGGAACAAAGCCAGGTTGGGGCCGGATCAATCAGTGACAAGCCTCAGAGACCAGACACAGATCTGAAAGCGTCGGGGTGTAGGGGACAGAGGGAGAATTTGACCAGGAGTAACTCGGGGAGCAGAGGTGGAAGTCTGGAGCACACGGGTGGCGCTGAGGGACATAAGAGCCCACACCAGAACTGCCCACCCCATGCCTGTCAATCCACAAATAAAGGGGGCTTAGCTCTAGTGCCTAAACTTTAAAATATAAAGAAGTCACAGGACACATACCAGATATTCTCTCACTCATCCATGGACCCGGCCCCACCTTCACTCAAGCATGGCACCCTCCAAAAGGCCCTTGGGGGCTCCAGCAGACCCCTGGGCTGCTCCCTACCTCCCCTGCACACCTCTAACCCCTAATAACATGACAAGGGTATTATCAGGACACGCAAACATTTTGCCCTGGATTACAGAAACGAAAATGGCAGGAAGGGAGGCAGCGTAGGGAGAGCAGAAGAGGCGCCTGGAGGTACCACAGGGCAGGGGGCAGGGTCTCTGCCACGCCGTGATTCGGGGTGTGTCGGGCTCTCCATGCCTCCGCTGCTGGGGCTGACGCTGCTGTGAGCTGGGACCCGAACTGCGATAATTAAACCTCAAAACGTGCCTGGGAAGTTGGAAGGCTGAGGGTGAGAGGGAAGCGGGGTGCTGGTGGAGAGATGTGGACGGCTTGGAAACCATGGGAAACACTAGCAAATAAAATTAAGGTTTTCAGTAATTGAAAAGTTGAGTGGAAAAAGTAGACAAGAGAGCGGTGTGTGGCGGAAGGTGCCAGAGTTACTCACGTGTTACTCATGAGTCTGAGAGCGTGAGCAGGCGAGGCCACTAAGCCACTCGCAAGTGTGTATGTGTGAACAGGAAAAGCCACCAAAGCCATACATGAGTGTGTGAGGTGAGGTCACTCTTGAGTGTGAGAGTGTAGGTGGTTGAGGCCACCAAAGCCACTCATGAATATATGAGTTTGAGTGACAAGGCCACAGAATCTACTCACGAGTGTGAGAATATATGAGCGACTGAGGCCAAGATCTCCTGAGTGTAAGAGTGTAAGCAGCTCACAAGAGTGTGTGTGTGAACAGGTGAGACCACAAAATCCACTCATGAGTTTGAAAGTGTGGGCGAATGAGTTCACGGAATCCACTCACGAATGTGAGGATATGAGCAGGCCACAGAATCCACTCAAGAGCGTGGGAGGTGGGAGGCCCGCACGCACTCAGGGCCCAGCGGGTGAGAGAAGCTTCCTCAAGGCAACTTTTGGACAGAGGCAAAGCCAGAGGGAGAGAGTGAGGGCCACAGAGCACAGTGGGGAAGAGCCCCTCGTGTCCTGCGTCCTTTCTTCTGGCCCAGAGCCTCCACAGCGCCACAGGCTCTTCTGCCTCTAAGCTAACCCCGGTTCAGTCTCGGATCCGGGCCCCGACTGCCCCAAGCAAGTCACCCTCCAAAGGGCCCTTGGGGGGCTCCCTGCAGACCCCAGGCCCCCGGGCTGCTCCCACCTCCCTGCACTCCTAGCCCCTGGCTGCTGCAGCCGCTGACCCACACCAGGTCCCGGTGCTTCTCAGCCAGTGAAATCCCTGCAGAGCCGCCCCAGGAAAATCCCACCCAGTTACTAGGAGCTCTAGTGGGACAAAGAAGCCCCCAACTCCCCACTCCCACCCACGGGTGTGTCCCCCCAACCCCAGGACAGAAAGTACTTTTGATCCTCTTTAAAAATCACCCGTGTGATGTAGCCATGTTGTAATCCTGAAAACTCAACACCACTGCAAATTACCATAGAAGCAGAGAGCTGATTTTTATAATAAAGCAAAATTATCACATAATAAAAAACATAAGGTTTTTAAATGTAAATCACCTGAGCACAAAATGTGCGAAGAACAGACCTTATCACAAACATACGTCCCACGAATGGTGGAGTGGGGTGGAATGCTGTGTGCGGGACCACCTCTCCTAACCGTGCTGTGTGCTGGACCACCTCTCCTAACCGTGCCGTGCGGATCACCTCTCCTAACCGTGCCGTTGCGGGACCACCTCTCCTAACCGTGCCGCGCGGACCACCTCTCCTAACCGTGCCGGTGCGGGACCACCTCTCCTAACCGCGCGTGTGCGGGACCACCTCTCCTAACCGTGCCGTGGCTGGACCACCTCTCCCTAACCGTGCCGTGTGCGGGACCACCTCTCCTAACCGCGCCGTGTGCGGGACCACCTCTCCTAACCGTGCCGGGTGCTGGGGACCACCTCTCCTAACCGTGCCGTGTGCGGGACCACCTCTCCTAACCGTGCCGTGTGCGGGATCACCTCTCCTAACCGTGCGTCGCGCGGACCACCTCTCCTAACCGTGCGCGCGGGACCACCTCCCCTAACCGTGCCGTGTGTGGGACCACCTCCTAACCGTGCGTGCGGGACCACCTCTCCTAACCGTGCCGTGTCGGGACCACCTCTCCTAACCGTGCCGCGCGGGACCACCTCTCCTAACCGTGCTGTGTGCGGGACCACCTCTCCTAACCGTGCTGTGTACGGGACCACCTCTCCTAACCATGCTGGAAGTCGTGGAGACTAAAGTCAGAGGCCGGACAGTGCAGGGGGCAGAGCACTCGCCTTGCTCATGGCTGCCCCAGGCTGCCTCTTAGCACTACACATGGGCCCTGAACCCACTAGAAGTAGCAAAAGCAGAGGAGGAGGAGGAGGAGGAGGAGGAGGAGGAGGGACCAGGAGGAGGAGGAGCAGGAGGAGGAGGAGCAGGAGGAGGAGGAGCAGGAGGAGGAGGAACAGGAGGAGGAGGAGCAGGAGGAGGAGGAGGAAGAGGTGAGGAGGAGGAGGGAGAGGAGGGGGAGAAGGGGGAGGAAAAAATACGATTTAAAAGAAAAAGAATAAGACAGGGTTTTGTCTCTGCCTCTCTGCTCCCCCCATGTCAATGGCTCCCCTGTGGGGAATGGGAAGGGGTCACTCAATCCCCACTCCAGGGAATGCTGCTGGAGGGAGGGGCTTGGTGGGGAGCCACCAGCCGCCCCCTCCCCCCACCCCTCACTGCGTGGGCCCAGGGGCTCCGGCATCCGGGTCAGGCGGTTACTCACATACCTTGGCCTCCAATGAGCTCCACCGTGAGTCAAAGGGATAAGGATCCAGGGCCATAAACATTCTAGAATTTTAATTACCTGAACCCAAGAGGGGAAATATTTACCGAGGTGGAACACAACTCCAGTCTCCAGGGATAAAGGAAGTGTAAGGACAGCACCATGTTGCAAGGGGCTCCCTCCCAGGGGGCCGCCAAGGGGGATGTACGAACGTGAGCAGTTCTCACACACACACACACACACACACACACACACACACACACACACACACAACATGTACCCCACACACAATGCACACCGCACACACACACACACACACATACCACACACACACACACACATAGATACCACACACGTACCACACACACCACATACACACCACACACACACACCACACATACACACCACACACGTACACACAACACACACAACTCACAAACACATACCACACACACGCTGCACACACACACCATGCGCACGGCAGGAGTTTACACAGAGGCTAATGCATCACTCAGCATCTCTCAGGTAGGACCAGCCACAGCCACATGTGAGCAGAGGGAACAGAGAGCAACGAAGGAAGGTTCTGTCTGTCTGTCCTGTCTGTCCTCTCTGTCCGTCCTGTCTGTGCGTCACCATGTCAGGACACAGGTGTTACCTGTTGGCTACAAGGCAGGCCCTGAGCTATTTCTGAACAGATCCAACACACTTTATGTGTGAGGAAGAGGAGGAGGAGGAAAGCTTGTCCGCCCCGCATAGCAAATAAAAGTACACGACCGGCCACTTTCACCCAACCTGTCCTACCCCAAAGCAAAGGGAGGCCAGCGTGTGCGGCTACAGACTCCGCCAACACTGGCTGCTCTCTGAGAAGCGCCACCTAACCACAGGATCATGACAGAGCAGGGCAAGAAAGCAGAAAGGAGAGATTGAAAAAGAGGAAATGCGTTTCTGGACTCTCCGCTTTCCGCAACCACCCTCTGAGGGTCCCTGAAGCAACGTGCATCACCCAGACCTAGAACCCAAGGAAACTAGAACACTAGAAGAACACTTGAAGAACACTAGAGAGGAATGTCCTTATCAGACCTTGCCTGGGGCAGGAGTCCCGGCCGGTTTCCTCCCTGCCAGGACCGGATGAGCATCCCGCAGAGACCAGCACTTTCACCACCGTGACACGTGAGCGGGCCGGGGGCAGCCTGGCAGAGACCAGAAGGTGACTCACGAGCAGGAAGAGGAAACGAACCCGGCAGCATCTTGATGAGATGGAGGATAAAGCTCCTGCAGGAGATGGGCTAAGGCAAGGCCGCGGCCTGCTGGTCCCGATTCCGGCGGCCATGCTGCCCCGGCCGACTTGAAGGCCTTCATCTTGCTGATGGTCGCACAAACTTAGAAGCGAGTAATTAGGGCCTCATCCTCCCAAGCCTCGCAGGGCCCCCCTGCCACCACAGGGACAACGTCGGCTGACTCATGGGAACTAGGCGCCCGCATGTGTCCATGGGCCCCAGCAGACATATAAAGCCACAGCGTGGAAACAGGGTCCCCACACGCGTCGGCACGGAGCCGCTGAGCATTCCCAGGCGAGGAGCAACCTCTGCCTGACCGCCCAGGGTCTGGGGCGCAACAGAGCCAGATGGTCCGTCTCAGTCCTCAGGCGGGATGGAGCCGGCTCAGGGCTCTGCTCCCCTCTCCTGGCCCCTGACCTCCAGCTCTGACTGGATCACCGCTCATTTCTGAGGCTGCCCAAACAAGTCACCAGCTTCCAAAAGAAACCCACCACCGTGCCCCCTGGCAGGCAGACGCAGAGGCTGCAGCCGCAGCAGGGCTGGTAGCCGTGTCCTGCTGGAGACCTGCCGTCCTCGCCTTCCTGGTCCTAGAGGCTGCCTGCAGGCCTTGGCTCCTGGCCCCTTCCCTGGCCACAGAGTCGGCAGCGTCGCCTCTTCACTCTCCCCTCGGGCTTCTCCCTGCCCTCCCTGCCCCACACACACCCAGGACCCAGGGTCTGTTTCCCCCAAGAGTCCTCGGTGAGGCCTTTGCTGAGGCCCAGGACACACGTTGGGGGGCTCTGCTCCTGCCTTCTGAACGGAGTCTAGGCTGCCCAAGCTCACCCCCCTCCCACGACTGCCAAGTTAAACTGCAAATCTATCTTCCCGCTGGGCTGGAGAGACAGTACAGTGGAGCGGCCACTTGCCCTGCGTGCTGCTGACCCAGTTTCGATCCCCGGCATCCCAAAAGGTCCCCAGAGCTCCGCCAGGAGTAATAACTGAGTACAGATCCAGGAGTAGCCCTGACCTGAGCATCCCCACATGAGGACCCCCCCAAAAGGGACAGAGAGACACAGCGAGAGGCGGCCCACAAGAACCCCACAAACTCGCCACGAGCAGCTCCACTGGCTGATGGCCTGGCATGGCCTGACAGTTGCTTTGATCCACCCTCACTGAACCAAGGCCCAGGGTCAAGGAGGAAGCAGTGGCCGGCGGCCTCCCTGCCCTCTGCACAGGGGAGATCTGAGTCCCCTGCCAAGTGCCCCATTGTATGAGCTCACTTTCAAGGTGGTCAGAACTGGGTCGAGAAGAGATTGTTTGCTTTTCCCATGGAGCCCAGACCCAGGTCAACAGTATGGTCCCCTAAGTGGACCCCACACCTGGGCCCTGCCCCCCAGCAGGAAGCCTGGGGCAAGCATATAAGGGGCGGCTGCGGTCACATCCCACACAAGCCGCCTGCTCCGGACACTGCGCCTTGCCACCCTCTGGCCACCATGAAGCTCGCCGTCACCTTCGCCCTGGTCACGCTGGCTCTCTGCTGTGACACTGGTGAGTGCCCAGAGCCCCCAAGCAGAGTCCAGGTCTAGAGCGTCCATCTTTCGCCCAGCTATGCCCAGGAAAGGGGGCAGCTGCCCTCCCTGCGGGACTGAGTCCAAACCCCAGCAGGGGGCAGACAAACAAGCCCGTCTTGAGAATGTTGTGGGGCGCCCTGGGCCAGGAGGAAACGTCACAGCCCCGTTTCCCACAGCCCTCAAAGGTCCCCAGATGCCGAGGGACGGGGGCAACGTGATGGAGGGCAAGGCAGATGGCAGTGCCATGCTGGTGATAAAACAGTGTAGGCAAAACTGCATCCTGAGCGCAACCCAGGGGCCGAGAGGAAGTGTGCCGGAGAGAGAGTCCATGGGAGTGTTTGCCTTGCACACGGCCGACCCAGGTTGGGTCCCCAGCATCTCATATGGTCCCCCGAGCACCGCCAGGAGTAATTCTGAGTGCAGAGCCAGGAGTAATCCCTGAGCATCTCCAGGTATCTCTCACTCTCTCTCTCTCTCTCTCTCTCACACACACACACACACTATACACACACACACACACTCATCTAGCAGCCCCCACGTTTGGGGTCTCCTCCCCCACTCTGTCACAGCTGCTCGGCCCCCAAAGAAATCAGAACTTGTTTTATATTTTGTAATTAAATAATTTGGAGTTTTGTTTGGGGGATTAACCCAAGGCAAGAACTCTCAATCTGGTCAAAGGACTATTCTAGAAAGAATCTTCTCTTTGGGCAACTGGTCAGCCCAGAGAGTGTTTCCTAACCCTTGGCAAGAACCTTTGAGCGAGAGCCCAGCAGCTTGGGCATTTGCCTTGTATGCGGCCGACCGGAGTCCATCCCGGCTTCCCATATGGTGTTCCAAACCTTGCCAGGAGTGATCTCTGAGCACAGAGCCAGGAGTAAGCTGTGAGCACTGCCCAGTGTGGTCCAAAAATCAAAACAAAAACAAACAAAGCCAAATGGACAGAAACAGAGGACAGGGGTTGTGTTGGCGCACTCTGACCTTAGAGGCTCGGGTCAAATCCAAATCCAAATTAATGAGTTTTCTTGGTTTGTTTTTTTTTTTTGTTTACTTCATTTTAGCCACCTGTGATCCTTTTAGTTGGAAAAATAAGGAACTTTCCCACAAACTCGCTTTGTTGTTCTACTTCAGCCACACCTGGTGGGTGCGGGGGGCTGCTCCCAGCTCAGCACAACAGGGGTGGCAGGCAGGCTGCTCACGAGACCGGTGGTGCCGTAAATCGAGGCCGGGCCTCCTGCTCCTTCCAGTCCTTTGAGCCTCCTCCCTGTCCATTACCTCACTTTAAAGGGTCCCTCATGCAGGAACATGGATCAAAGGGCTGCGCATGCAGGAATTGGTTTAATTCCCAGCCCACCTGGCCAGGGAGTGACCGCAAAGCACCATCAGCCAAAAAATAAATTAATAATAATAATAATAATAATAATAATAAATGAGTGAAATCTTTGGGCACAGCAAAGACTTCCCTCTCGTCACAACTCCACCCAGCAACAGCCTATCACAGCCCTGATCATCGGCACCCACCCTGCAGCAGTTTTTTTTTCAATCCGGCCCAGGTATGCTGAACCAGAGACTTACAGACATGGGGCAGAGCCGCTACTTGTTCTCCCTGTGCCCAGCCGCTTACAAGGTGCCCCAGAGAGATGGCGGGTTCTAGCCCTGGCCCGCCACTCCAGCAGAGCCGCACAACAAGCCAGATGACCCCCCACTCCATCGGCCGCCATTTTCCACATCCAGACTTCCCTCTCGTCAGAACTCCACCCAGCGACAGCCTATCACAGCCCGTCTCGCACGGCCGCCCGCCGTGGTTCATCTATAAATGCTATATTTAGAGGTGACTACAAGGTTATGCCACCTGCACAGAAAGCCTGGCAAGCTGCCTGCATTGTATTTGATATGCCAAATACCAGTAACATTTATATTAGGTCATTCCCATGACCTAATATAATGGTTTGAGGCTCTTTATGTTCCTGGAGCGAGCACATGCCTTTGGGTTCTACTAGCATGAGACAGGACATATGGAGATGTTACTGATGCCCGCTCTAGCAAATAGATGATCAACGGGAGGATAGTGATAGTGACCCTAAAGATTAGAGGCCAGAGAGATAGGACAGAGGTTAAGGCTCTTGTCCTGCAAGTGGCCAGTACTTGGATCCCCAACACCAAGTGGCCCCAGAGGCCATCAGGGGGCACTCCTGAGCACAGAGCCAGGAATAGCCCCGAGCACTGCTGGGTGTGGCCCAAACCAACCCCACTTTTTTTTAAACCACTGTAAAAAAATTAGTTTCATCATCCATGGAGATACATTCCATGACCCTGAGGGGCGTGGACAGGGAAGAGAGTTCTAGGGAAAACCCAGAAGGGGTGGGAACAGCTGTGTTACAGAGAAGTTTGATTTTCAGAGGAATTAACATTATTTTGGACTGAAATGAACATGATTCAGGAGATTGGAGTGAGGACTACACGGAGAGTGGAGTGTATAGGGGCGTGGCTGAGTCCCATGGGGCTACAAAATCAGGGGTAAGTCTGGGGTGTATCTGTGTGTGTGTGTGTTGTGTGTGTGTGTGTGTCCATAGTGTCATACATCAGCGAGTGCTTACATGGCCGATTTCTGGCCCGAACACCCCTCATACATCATGCCTTCCTCCATCCTTGCGACCAGCCCTATGGCGGGGGTCCTCTTAGCCTCAAGATGAGAATACCAGGGCCCAAAAGGGAAAGGCCGGGAGTGTGAGAGAGGGTTTGACTCGTCTGGCCACATGAGACGTTCCCACTCAAAGGCTGGGCTTGCACACCGGGCAGAGAATTCACACCGCAGCAATTCAAACCCCAGTGACCACAGATGGGCAAGCAGGGACAAGTGGGAAGTGAGGCCTGGACAGTCCAGGAGCACAGGCACAGGTGAAGGACACGGAGCAGGTGAGGCACAGAGCGGGAGCTGGGCCGTGGCTCAGCGGCCCAGACCGTGCCTACATGCGCGAGGCCCCAAGGCCCATCCCCAGCACCTCAGCGGAGAGACTTATCTTCCTGGGGGCCCATTTTCATGGTCCTGGCACACCTCTGCAGGCAGACGGCACGTGCTTGGCTAACCTGGGGCTTGTTCCAGCCAGAGCTGACTCTGCCTTGTGGCCCCAACACCAGTCGCTCAAACCTGACATCACCAATCACGGCTAAGGAACATTTTTTCAAGGAGAAGCAGACCCGAGGCTGAATCCGCACTGGATGAAGAATCAGATCCACTGTCTCATACTTTATTGAGGGGGCCAGCTGGTGGGGTGCAGTTGTGTGGGGGTTGCAGTGGTCAGTGGTCAGCCCAACACTCAATCCAAAGACGTAGAAGGAGGCCGGAGTGACAGCACTGCGGGGAGGGAGTTTGCCTTGCACACAGCCGACCGGGGTTCGATCCCCGGCATCCCATACGTTCCTCCAAGCACCACAAGGAGTAATTCCTGAGTGCAGTCAGGAGTAGGCCCTGAGCCTCTCTGGGTTTGACCAAAAATCAAAACGATTTTTATAAATTAAAGAAGGAAAAAAAAATAAGGGGTTGAGGGCACCATGCCCACGCCAGCCTAAGAAGGGGCCAGCCAGTTCCGCCACGAGCAGCCACCGGGAGAGCAGCGCCTGGGAGCCCGCCCTCAGCCCCCACCACACACAGGCCCCACTCTCACGGGCCGATCCACATGCCTCCTCTTGTCTCTGCTGCAGCCGCTGCTCTCATGGGCCAGATCCACACGGCCGCTCCTGTCTCAGCTGCAGCTGCTGCTCTCGCGGCCAGACCCACACGGCCCCTCCTGTCTCAGCTGCAGCTACAGCCAAGATGTGCCCAGAATTCCTCGAGGTCCTGAGAACCTTCTTTGAGGGCCCCATTTCCAATTATGTGGCCGCCATTAAAGTCTTCAACCCCACCGAAGACATGATGGACGAGGGGTTGCCCTGAAGTCGCTGCTGAGCCTGGCCCCCAGGAGACCAAGGACGGCGCCACCAAGCTTCGTGGTACGTGGCTGCAGCCCAATGCGGACCCTCTTCTAGTCCCCAGAGCAGGGTCCCAGGCCCTCCCCATCTCTCTTTTTAAAAGGGCTTGTGGGTGGAGGGAGCCCAGTGGGAGGGTGTGTCTGGCATAAAGCCAACCCAGACTAGACCCCCAGCATCCCACAGGGTCCCCCAGCTCTCACTGACTTGTGTGATTCCTGAATGCAAAGCCAGGAATAACCCCTGAGCATCTCTGGGTCTGGCACACACACACACACACACACACACACACACACACACACAAAAAAGCCCCAAAGTAAGATAAAACAAAGGGGACTTGTACGAAATCCTCAGAGTCCTAACCAAGAGTGCCTGAACCCCAGGACTCACGGGAAGTGGGGCTTTGTGCACCCAAATTCATAGTTGAGTATCATAGCGACTTGTCTGTTTCAGGAAAAAATCGTCCTAAGCCCACAGTGTGCTTAGGATCTACAACCGCTGACACCAGGTCTTCTCTGCACCCCGAACCACACCCCAGCAGCCGGCCCGCCCCCAATAAAGTACGAGCATCTCATGCGTGTGTCTCGGCCTCTTCCTTCCCTTCCTTCCCTGAGTGGGAGGGAAAAGTCAGCCCTGAGCCCAAAGGGGGCAATCAGCCGGAGAGAGTGGAGGGGAAGGCACTCGCCTGCGCACGGTGATCCCTGAGTGCAGAGCTAGAGAGTGGGCACAGCTGGGTGGGCGGGGCCCAACAAGCGTGATCAAGCACCCTCCTGGGGGTCCAGTACCCTCTTGATCCTGTCTCACACACACTCACACACACACACACACACACACACGCTAGACAGGGGTGCCGAGCCTCTTCAGCTCACACTGCCCTGTGGCATGCAGCCTGGGGAATACCCAGATCCTGTCTGGGGCCTCCTAGGCAGAGGCCGCAGCAGGCTGAACCCAGGCCCCGTCCCTTTGGCAATGGCATGAACTCTTCTGCTTTTACGGTTCCTTTAGGGTGGGAGGGCGCTACTTCTGAGGGGGACCAAGAAACAGCTACCGTGCCAGGCTACCCCGAATAGTGCCGCCTGATAAGAGGGAGCTTCGGAGATCTCCCTGGCAGAAATGCCGGGAGACATTCCCAGCATTTGGGCAGAAGGGACGGGCTGGTGCCTCAAACCCCACCCAGCCCCGGACCAGGCGGATTTCCTGCAAGGAGCGGACGGCTGGAGACTTGGGGGCCCGCCAGCCTGGGGTGTCTGTGAGCAGTGGCTGTGAGCAGTGGCTGTGAGCAGTGGCTGCGAGCAGTGAGCAGGGAGGCGGGACTGACGCTTTCACTCCTTCCTGCCCCGCACCTGAGAGTGTCCAGCTCTGTGTGGGGCCTCGTGGGGAAGAGCAGAGGGGCGGCTGGGCTCGGGTGTTCCGGGCAGCTTCCTCCCCCACCAGGCTCAGGCTTCTCTCCCTTGGCATCCCTCACAGAGCTGAGCTTAGGGGCCTCCCCAGCCACGCTAGGCAGCCCACGGGCCACGGCTCTTGCACTCATCAGCCTCTGTCCCCAGGCTTGGCCCGACTCTCCCAGCCCCTGTCCGGTCACTCTCCTGCCTACACGCAATCATCCCTGCC
>JAJIBD010007525.1:0-37208 GCA_021461705.1 Cryptotis parvus | reverse complement strand
TGATGACATCGTCTAATAACACCAAACATTAGCCAAGTGGCACAAATGCTGGCTGACTTTGACCGAGAATGTGGAAAGATAGGTCTACAGCTGAATCTCAACAAAACTATGTTCATGAACAATGAACTAGTTCCAGAGGCCCCATTTACTCTCAATGGAACAAATGTCTCTGAATGCAGCAGTTATGTGTACTTAGGTTGAGAAGTCAACATGATGAACGACCTACAACCTGAGCTGCGCAGGAGGAAGAGAGAGGCATGGAATGCCTTCAAAAAACATCAAAGAAATAGCTAACAAGACAAAGAACCTCCAGCTCCGGGTACATCTCTTCAACTCCACCGTTCTCCCTGAATTAACATATGCCTCAGAGACCTGGGCCCAAACGAAAACAGGATGAGAATTCTATTTGGGTCTCCTAAAGAGGAATTGAAACAGCTATGCTTGGAATATCACGCCTCATTCGAAGTGAAAGAAGGAATCTGTAGGTCCAACCTCCATCTCTGTTCCTGAGTCACGGGTGATGTCTCATTTGCCAAGGCATCAAAAAATCAGATGGGCTGGACATGTAATGCGATTTGGAGATGACTGCTGAACTAGACCTGTTACTGACTGGATCCCACAGGATGTCAAAAGATCATGTGGCCACCCACCTACAAGATGGTCTGACTTCTTCGTTAAGACCCTGAACGAATGAATGGTTTGAGACTCTTCATATTCCTGAAGCAACCAGATGCCTTTGGGCTACACTGGCACCTGATAGGGTCAAATGGAAATGTTACTGGCTCCCGCTCAAGCAAATCGTTGAATAATGGGATGTCAAGTGATCAAGTTTTATATATCTTCATATATATATATATATATATATATAAAAGATATTTAGTCTGGACATTGTACTATAGTTTGAAAAGACAATTGAAGTTAATAAACTGATAATAGTATTCTTGGCTAATATGGAATACAAGGAAATGAGAAAGCTCATAATATTTAAATTATATTTAATATTATATACCATATAAATTATTAAATATTAAGTCATTAAATATAATATCAAAATATATTTCATAAATAATTAAATATATAACATATAAACTTTTAAATTTACATATTAAAATTACAGAGGTGGCTCCTATATTTACTTAGTTTTATTTAGTTATAACAACTCACGAAATACATAAAATTTAGTTTCTGAGGTGAAATTGAAATAAGCTGTGAAAGGATTATATTTGTTATATCCTTAATGTTGATAACAAGAAGGTGAAAGTTTCTCAGACTTTTTACTTTTTGCTGCCTGAGGCAATAATAATGTCTAAAAATAAGATGTAAAAGTCTTTTTTTAAATTTTTATTATACCATGTGAGATATACAATTACAAGGATGTTCATAATTGGGTCTCTGTCATAGAGTTCCAGAACCCTTCCCTCCAGTAGTGCCAAATTCCCACCACCCATATCCCAAATACGCCCCACCACCGAAACCCTGTCTGCCCCTATTGCAGGTGCATTTTACTTCTCTATCTATCTCTTTAACTATGTCCCTGTATTCTCTCTCTCTCTCTCTCTCTCTCTCTCTCTCTCTCTCTTCTGTTACACTTTGTGGCTTGCCCTACAGGATACTAACGATGTATGATGTCTCTAACTGAATATTTAATAGTGAGTTCTAGTGTGACATCATAATTCCTCATTCCCCCATAACCTGTCCAGTTTGTTGTAAATAGATTGATCATTAAAGTGTATAAATGAGAAAGATCCTGGGAAGCACCTGGTGCTAAAATATGTTAGAGTCTAAGACTAATGGTGGCGCACCTGTGCAGTTGTGGATCTGGAGTGTCTGTTTTCCGGCACTTGGCTGTGGTGGCTGGAGCTCCGGGAATAGGTGGAGGCGCCCAAACACCTGCTCTGAGTCCGGCAGGTGTGGCTGCCTGTATGCTGAGCAAGCCCTAGGAGCTATGTAGGACACGGCCAGGGGCTGGCCGAGCCTTTTTGCCTTACCCCCAGGAACTGCATGCGGCCACTCACCATGAGGCCAAGCTGCGCAGCTGTGGATCTGGAGTGTCTGTCTTCCAGCGACTGGCTGTGGTGGCTGGAGCTCAGGGCCACACCCACCGACCAGAGTCTGGGGAATGGGTGGAGGCACCCAAATCCCAGCTCTGAGTCCTCCAGGTGTGGCTGCCTGCATGCTGAGCAAGCCTAGGAGCTATGTAGGACACAGCCAGGTACTGGCCGAGCCTTTTTACTTGGAAAGTATTTTTTAAAGAAAGTCATAATTGAGGCAAATAATAATAAAATGGGATGATTGGTTCAGAACATATATGAAAAAACAATGAGGAGATGATAAGATAGCACAATAAGAAAACAAGGGGCTTGAGCGATAGTCCAGCGGGTAGGGTGTTTGCCTTGCACGCTGGCCGCCCATTTCGTCCCAGGTTTGATCTCGGGCATCCCATATGGTCCCCCAGCACTGCCAGGAATAATTCCTGAGTGCAGAGCCAGGAGAAACCCCTGAGCATTGCAGGGTGTGACCCAAAAAAGCAAAAAAAAAAAAAAAAAAAAAAAGGTTCAAGATGCCTTCCCTGATATATAGTTGAATACCATGTACACTTGGGAAAAATAACAAGGCATTCAAAGGAGCACTGTTGTTATTTCTTGAATAAACGACCACTTGAGGATCCACCAGACCTATTTATACTAAGAATGTGTGAAAATGGCGACAGGATATAATCAAAGAGCCAATGGGATAAATATCTATATTTGTGAGTATTTCCTTAAGAGTAAAACTGTGTTTAAGAACCCCTTTTAAAAATTGATAGAACCACAATTTTAAAAACACTTAAAAATAGATAGTAGTTTGATTTTAATATTACTTATATTGTCAAAAGATACAAGCAGATTCATTCATACATGAATAAATGTACATTGGCATTAAGAGAAAAATGATAATGAAAACAAATATAAAGATATCCTTCACTCTAAATCACAAAAATTCAATGTATTTTTTTTAATATTTTATTATACTACTGTGAGGTATACAATTACAAATATGTTTGGGTAATAATCAGACAATGATTTCTATTTTTATCTCATATTTGAAACAGTTTAAACATTTGTACATAAATAATTATTATAAATAAACATTTCTATTCTATGAAAATGAGATGACTGATATATTTTGTTATAATTTCAGGATGATAGCATGCCTTATATTATGGGTAAATGAGATGGTGACAAAGCAAAAGTATTTTAATTTTATTTATTTGCTTGTTGTTTTTGGGGACACACCTGGCAATGTTCATGGGATTACTCCTGACTCTAATCAGGAATTACTTCTGATAGTACTCTGGGATTATATGGGATACAGGGATCAAATCCAGGTCTTCTGTATGCAAAGCAAATTGCTTACCCTTTGCTCTATTACGCTGGCTCCCTAACATTGATAGGATTTGAGCAAAAAAATTGAACCACCATAAAGCATTTGATACTTTTTAATAACACAATGAAAATCAAGAAGAGTAAAATTACTATTTTAAAATTAAGCAATTTTTTAACAAATTAAAGAATATTTAGAGTTGATAATCATATTATCTTAAGCAAACACTATTACAAAATATTTTATAAACTAATAATGTTTAAAAACAATACCTTGAAAATATATTTCATGCTAGCTTTCATTAATCATATGAATAAGTTCTACTTATTGTGTATCTTGAGTTCATTACTGTCAGTTTCCAGCTATTATTGTCAAATATATTATAGTTTTACTCAGTAAAATTTCTGTTATTAATTTCTGGAATGTAGTCAAATATTCTTGTTTTTTATAATTTTATTGTTTATATCTCATATAATACAACAGATTTTTTTTACAGTATAAATGGAATTATTGATGATTTCCAATACATATACGAAACTGAACTTGTTCAGGTAAATCTTATGCTTTTTTGTGCCCACAAAGACATCTGGATACTCATCAGCAGTGTAAAAATCCCAACTAAAAAAAGAAAGTAATTATTTTATTTTTTATGGATAAAAAAATTTACATAAGAATTACTATAGTCTCAAATATTTCTCATAATTTTCCATAAATTTTCTTTATTCATATATGTAGCTGTTCTAATAGGTTCTATGAATATTGGTTGCATGATTGACAACATAGAAAGAGAAAAGTAACATAAAGCAAATTCATATGCTGCTCCATATGCATTCATATGGAGAAATTATTAAAATTTCATAACAAGAAATTTTAGTACTAATTTTCACCTTCATTGTAAATATCTGTATACAAATACACAAACATTATGACTCAAGATTTTTCTACAGTCCCACTAGCAACTAAGATGGTTAAAATAGGTATATATATCTCTTCTATTACAGGAATTTTTGCAATCCAATTTCCTTATGAGTGTCAAAATACCCAGCATTCAATATTACTAAATTGTCTCCCTTTAAAGACACCAGAGACTTGATGACACAGCATATATATGGGTGTGTACATGCAAGAGTTCATGTGAAGTGCATTATTAACACTACTTAACAAAGGCTCTTTGTTAAATAGGTATGTTTAGTTTTTAGTGTTAAATTAAGCTATAGTATCAGAAATACAAAGCAAAAAGTGTAGATCATACTTTAGAACTGCTAACATATTCAAAATGAAAATTCAAACAAAAGTATAAAATTCTTTGCAAACATACCAGATGTTAGGATTAAGTCAACCTGTTCTCATAAACAATTCCAAAATATGTATTTATTACTCTTTATTATCAATAAATCTAGGTTTTACCTGGAAGTGTCTGTGTCATGACAGTGAAACTAATCCAAGATCCAATCTGTTAAATAAAACATAAACAAATAAATATCTATAATTAGTATGGTATTTATGTGATATAGTTAAGTACAAAATCAGAAACTTTATAATGTAATATACAAATTATAGGCAGAACTTCCCCAATATTATTTTTAACATTTTATTAAATATCCATAAGACTATGACTTTTATGTGAAAGTTGAACAACTTTTTAAAAAAATCACTTGATAAAAGTTTAAACTTTTGAAAATTTGATTATTACTTATTTTTTGTTTTCTTGGTTTTGGGGCCAAACCCAGCTCAAAGATTATTCTAGGCTTTGAATAAGGTTGTTTGTGAGGAATGATACATAATGCCAGGGATCATCTAAGTGGGATAGGCCACACAAAAAAATGCTTTTACTATTTCTGGATTGTGAAGTTACTTCACAATATGATAGGTAGATAATATATACAAAAAGTTCAGGCACTCTGAATTTTATGTTCAGGATATAACTCAGCAGCAGAGCATTTGTGTTTCATGTGTGAAGTCCAGTGTTTGTTCAAACTATCATACAGTCCTCCAAACTTCCAAATTGGTTGGAGAGATGATATAGTAACTCCCTTGCCTTTGCTTGAGGCCTAACTGATTCAGTCCCAGGAATCTTATATGGCCCATGAACCATATGTGCCAAGAATGATCCCTGAGCACAGAACTAAAGGTCAGGCCTGAGGACCACTGGTTGTGGTTCCAAAACAGAACAAAGCAAAAATTCAAAACTTCTTTACTAACAACTTTAATCAATGTCATAATCTGGCTTTATGACTGTAGATTAAACACACATATATAAAAGTATTAGTCTATAATAGCATAAATACTCATTCTATCATCAAGTGCAATTTAATTATTTGCATACATAGCCTACCTCATAGGTGTAGTTAGGACATGAAACCAGAAAAAACATCCATGTGAAGGGGTTGCAATTTGGACTTGGAAAACAGGCATTATTTCCTTTTAGAAAGGAAGACAAAATGTCAATGGTATTAAATGTTGGAAATATGATCATACAATAAACATGCAATTATAAAGTACCTGCAATTATACTACATAAAATACCATTGCATATCTGTATGCTCCTAATTCACAAATTACCTAAAAGAATCGGATTTCAATGTTCTTTTTCAACTGAGGGAAACACTTTTTGGTTTCTGACCATATCTACAGTGAAGAGGAATTCAAATTACAGAATGTACCATAAAAAATAATTTATTTAAGGTGAGATTTTTATTTTATTTTTTAAATGGTTTAGACAGATTTTTTTATTTATTTGTACTTTTTTTTTTTTTTTTTTGCTTTTTTGGGTCACACCCGGCAATGCTCAGGGTTTCTCCTGGCTCTGCACTCAGGAATTACTCCTGGTGGTGCTTGGGAGACCATATGGTATGCCGGGATTGAACCCGGCGGCATGGGCGGCCGCCATGCAAGGCAAACGCCCTACCCGCTGGGCTATCGCTCCGGCCCTTAAGGTGAGATTTTAAATAGAACTATATGTAAACTTTATTTTTCACATCATAATGGTTCTTGCTTATTGTCATGACTAATAACGTTTTTAGGAAATTTATATCCTTACCTATTCTCTACCAGCGTCAAAGAAGATTGACTGCACTAAATACTTCAAACCTTGCTATTAAATTAGTGAGAATGCAAAGGGAAATTTTATAAGAACATCATTTATAACAGAAAACGTTTGAACATCTCTCATAAGAGGATTAAAGTGACTATCAGTATATTAATGTTCAAAAAATCATACATAAATTATTTCTGCTCAGCAATCAGGACTGTTATTTACAGCTTTCATTATATTTAGCATATTGTCACTGCATATTTGTTGGGTTATTTTGCCTTTGAACTTTTTCCAAGAAGCATTCTAGATAACAAACTTAAAATAATTTCAAGTTAATATTTGAGTTGTGACATTTGTAAAAATAAACATAAATCATAAGATTGCTGTTTCTTCTCTGTAGATTTAATCAATCCGGCCCAGGTATGCTGAACCAGAGACTCTCAGACATGGGGGCAGAGCTGCTACTTGCTCTCCCTGTGCCCAGCTGCTCGTGAAGCGCCCAGGAGGCATGGCAGGTTCTAGCCCTGGCCTGCCACCCCAGCTGAGCCTCACAACAAGCCAGATCACCTTCCCCCACTCCATGGGGCCCGCCATTTTCCACATCCGGACTTCCCTCTCGTCACAACTCCTCCCAGCAGACCAGACTATCATAAATGCTTTATTTAGAGGTGACTACAACAGTATGCCATCCGCATGGCAAGCCTGGCAAGCTGCTCGTGTAGTATTTGATATGCCAAATACCAGTAACATTTATATTAGGTCATTCCCGTGACCTAATATAATTGTTTGAGGCTCTTTATGTTCCTGGAGTGGGCGGATGCCTTTTGGGTTCTACTAGCATGAGACGGGACATATGGAGATATTACTGGTGCCCGCTCTGGCAAATAGATGATTAACGGGAAGATAGTGATAGATTTAATCAAATAACTTATCAACTAATCTCTGAGTTATAATGCTAAAGTCATAATGAAATATCACTGCTATTCCCAAAATTGTTATAATTTTAAAATACCAAAGGAAAATTAATTTCAGTACTATATTGATTTCATTCACTGCTCATTTTAAGACAAGGATAAACATGTATTATAATTAATATTGTAGATTAGTTAACATTTACATTACATTTTTTGCTACTGAGGGGTGGAGTTTAGTGCTGGAGATCAAACCCAGGATTATGTATGTATATACTCTTTACTTCTGAGCTACATCTCCAGCACCTTTGTTTACTATTCATACACTCATTTTAAGAGGATAATTGAGGAGCCTATAATCAATGAATTACAGAGGTGAAAGATCGTCACAGGAAAATATATGCTTAACCTCTGTGTCATGCATGTTAAACTCAAGCAGATACTAGATTAAATAAACAATATGTCCTGTGAGACAGGAAAATATACTCCATATATAGAGAGACATTTTTAAGGTGTCCATAGTTTCCATGCATTTTAATCAAATTTAGGTATCTCCACCCAGAAAACTCAACTGAACATAGATGGTACCAAGAGTAGTCTAAAACAGATAGTGAAATGATATTTTTAGACTTGAATGGCCCATATAATGTCATTATTCATTGAAACTTCAAGGAGTGATCCATCAGTGGTGTTAGGTACTATTAAAAATAACTATTTTATTGTAATAAAATATTTCACAGCACTGTTATTTTACGGAAATGTATTATGTGATAAAAATGGAATAACCCATTTTATCTATTATGTTAAATAATAGATAATAGTAGACTATTTATGTTAATAGTAGACTATGTTAAATAATTTCAAGTGAAGTGATCAAGTAGACTCCACCCAGCAGAGACTCACAGACATGGGGCAGAGCTTCTACTGGCTCTCCTTGTGCCCAGCCGCTCATGAGGCGCCCGGGAGGGATGGCAGGTTCTAGCCCTGAACCGCCACCCCAGCAGAGCCTCACAACAAGCCAGACGACCACCCACTCCATGAGGGGCCTCCATTTTCCACATCTGGACTTCCCCCATCAGAACTCCATCCAGCAGACCAGCCTATCACAGCCTGGCTCATCGAGATCCACCCTGCAGCAGTCTTTTTAAATCTGGCCTACGTATGCTGATCCAGAGACTCACAGACATGGGGCAGAGCTGCTACTGGCTCTTCCTGTGCCCAGCCACTCATGAGGCACCCGGGAGGGATGGCAGGTTCTAGGCCTGGCCTGCCACCCCAGCAGAGCCTCATAGCAAGCCAGACGACCCCCCCACTCCATGGAAGGGCCTCCATTTTCCACATCTGGACTTCCCCTAATCAGAACTCCACCCAGCAGACCAGCCTATCACAGCAAGCTCGTGCAGCCGCATAGCGGCCACTCAGTTCATCAATAAATGCTGGATTTTGAGATGACTACAGGGTATGCTACCCACATGGCAGAGCCTGGCAAGCTATTCGTGTTGTATTTGATATACCAAATACCAGTAACAATTATAGACTTCATTCCCATGACCTGATGGAATGGTTTGAGGCTCTTATGTTCCTGGAGCAAGCAGGTTCCCTTGGGCTCTAATTGCATGAGACAGGTCATATGGAGACGTTACTGGTGCCCGCTCGAGCAAATTGATGATGAACGGGAAGACAGTGATACAGTCATCTATTATGTTATGATCATTATTAATGTTCTTGACAAAATTATGTTGACAAAATAAATAATAGATATTATTGAAATTAATGATTAAAACCCAGGAACTACACAAAGGGTACTGGCGGCCCGAAGTGCGTCAAACCACCCTCCCTCCCCAGTCACTGCCATCCCATAATCCTGCTGCCCCCTATCTCAGGTCTGTGATTCCTACCCTGTGCCAGAGGACCCCCCAGACCCCAGCCCAAAAATCAAAACCACAGAAGCTATTGCATCCGTGCGAACTACTCTGGTAGAGGGTACTAAGGTTTCAGTGTACATAGCACCCAACATTTCTCTCCTTTCACAAAATCTGGAAACACTTAGACACCCTCTAACTTTACTTACTATCTAGCCACATAAGTTCACACAGTTTGCAACTGTCAAAAGATTGTAATTTAAGCAACGCAAAAGTCCACCAAGGTCAGCGAATGAAGCTGCTAGCCCAGTTGAGCCAAACTATAATGATGAGCTAGATAACCTCTCTGATAAGGAATTTATGAAAGAACTGTTAAGTATGCATAAGGAGCTTAAAGAAGCAATGGAATACAAAGTCAATAAAATATTAGAGGATATGAGAGAAGAAATGTGGAAAATGCAAACAAAAATATAAGCAGATATTACAGATATTTAAAATGTGGTAAGAGAAATTAAAAACTCTCTGGAAGGCCTTTTGCAGTAGAGTAAAAACTGCTGAAGACAGAATCAGTGATCTCCAAGATGATGTACAGAGACTCTCTAATCAACAGCAAAAGATGGAAAAAAGACCATAAATG
The DNA here is from genome assembly GCA_021461705.1 of Cryptotis parvus. Taxonomy (NCBI): domain Eukaryota; kingdom Metazoa; phylum Chordata; class Mammalia; order Eulipotyphla; family Soricidae; genus Cryptotis; species Cryptotis parvus. Next base: position 27,401 of record JAJIBD010007525.1, on the reverse strand, counting down.
AACAGATAACAAGAGATCATCGGGATGAAGTCAAGAGGAACAACATAAGGATCATTGGGGTCCCAGAGGGCCAAGAATATAATCCAGATAAAGAAGCAACTGTTAAAGCCATCATTGCTGAAAAGTTTCCAGAATTAAAGTGTTTGCTCCCAGATTTAGGAGGCCAGAAGGGTACCAGCTAAAAGAAACCTCAATAAGAATACTCCAAGACACATCTTAATTAAAATGACAAAAACCACAGATAGGAAAAAAAAACCACAGATAGAGATAAAACACTGAAAGCAGCAAAATCAAAAAAGGAAATTACACAAAAAAAGGAGCAGCCCTAAGTATCACAGCAGACTTTCAGACAAAACACTCTGAGCCCGAAGACAATGGTGGGACATTGTGAAAGGACTCAATGAAATGAAGGCCTCACCAAGAATTCTTTACCCAGCTAGACTTACATTCAGATTTGAAGCGAAGATACACCACTTTATGGATAAGCAACAGCTAAAAAACTTCATAGACACAAATCCAGCTTTAAAAGAAGGACTGAAAGGACTGCTGTAAGATAAGACAAAACCCAAAAGCACAAGTTTAAACAGAAAGATGGCACAAAATCCTATGACGATAATCTCACTCAATATCAACAGTCTAAATGCACCAATTAAGAGGCACAGAGTGTTAAAATGGATTAAAAAACTAAATCCAACATTCTGCTATCTACAGGAAACACATTTGAATAATCAGAGCAAACACAGACTCAAAGTTAAAGGCTGGAAAACAATTCTCCATGCAAACAACTCCTCTTAAAAGCCAATGTGGCCATACTAGTATCTGACAGCAAGAAGATAGAAATTGTGTCAACTATTTTTTCAGAACATGATGCACTGAAAATAGAAGTTAATCACACACACAGAAACGGAGAGTCATACCAAACACCTGGAAACTAAACAGCTCACTGCTGAACAAAGAGTGGGTCATAAAAGAAATCAAAGAGGAAATCCAAAAAATTCTTGGAAATAAATGAAACTGAAGACATGAACTATCAGAACTTATGGGACACAGCAAAAGCAGTGTTAAGAGGAAAGTTTATAGCTTTGCAAGCATTCATCAGGAAAGAAGAAAGGGTCATCATAAACAGTCTGACCTCACAGCTTAAGATCTTAGAAAGCGACCAACAAAAGGAGCCCAACCTAGGCAGGAAGAAAGAGATAATAAAACTTGAGAGCAGAAATCAATGAGATGGAATCCCAAAAAACAATCCGAAAGATCAATGAAGACAAGAGCTGGTTCTTTGAAAAAATAAACAAGATTGACAAACCACTTGCAAGGCTCATAAAGAAAGGGAAAGAGAGAAACCAAATAAATAGAACCAGAAATGAAAAGCGGGATATCACAACAGAAACAAAAGAAATTCAAAAGATCATCAGAGATTACTTTGAGAGTCTGTATGCCACAAAACAAGAGAACCTAGAAGAAATGGACAAATTCCTGAATTCCTACAGTCTTCCAAGGCTGCATCAAGAAGATTTGGAATACCTCAACAAACCTATCACCATAGAGGAAATTGAATCAGTAATCAAAAGTCTACCCAAACACAAAAGCCCAGGTCCAGACGGATTCACCAGTGAATTCTTCCAAACCTTTAAAGAGGACCTACTTCCAGTCCTTTTCAAGCTCTTCAAGGAAATTGAAGAAACAGATACACTCCCAAATAGCTTCTATGAGGCACATATCACCCTGATACCCAAAGCAGACAGAGACATCACAAAAAAGGAAAACTACAGACCAATTTCCCTGATGAACACAGATGCTAAGATCTTCAACAAAATACTAGCAAATAGAATCCAAAGAGTCATCAAAAAGATTATACACCATGACCAAGTAGGCTTCATCCTGGGAATGCAAGGATGGTTCAACATCCGCAAGTCAATCAACATAATACATCACATCAATGAAAGGAAAAATAAAAATCATATGATCATATCAATAGATGCAGAGAAAGCATTTGACAAGATCCAACACCCATTCATGATAAAAAACTCTCCATAAAATGGGAATTGATGGAACCTTCCTCAATATAGTCAAAGCCATCTATTCCAAGCCCACAGCAAGCATCATTCTCAATGGGGAAAAACTGAAAGCCTTCCCCCTAAGATCGGGGACAAGACAAGGTTGCCCACTCTCACCACTTCTATTCAATATAGTACTGGAAGTACTAGCCATAGCAATCAGGGAAGAAAAGGATATTAAGGGCATCCAGATAGGAAAGGAAGAAGTCAAGCTGTCACTATTTGCAGATGACATGATATTATACCTAGAGAACCCTAAGCTCTCTACCAAAAAGCTCCTAGAAACAATACACTCTTATAGTAGAGTGGCAGGGTACAAAATCAATACCCAAAAGTCAGTGGCGTTCCTATATGCAAATAGTGAAAGGGAAGAAAGGGATATTAAAGAAATGATCCCATTCACAATTGCGCCACAGAAAATCAAATACCTAGGAATCAGTTTGACTAAGAATATAAAGGATCTGTATAAAGAAAACTACAAAACATTGCTTCAAGAAATAAAAGAGGACCTGAGGAAATGGAGACACATTCCCTGCTCATGGATTGGGAGAATTAACATTATCAAAATGGTAATACTCCCTAGAGCTTTATACAAATTCAATGTGGTCCCTATAAGGATACCCATGACATTCTTCAAAGAAATTGACCAAACACTCCTGAAATTTATATGGAATAATAAAACTCCATGAATAGCTAAAGCAATCCTTGGGAAAAAGAAGATGGGAGGCATCAATTTCCCCCAACTTTAAACTCTACTACAAAGCAGTCGTAATCAAAACGGCATGGTATTGGTATAGAGACAGACCAGTAGACCTATGGAATAGAACTGAATATCCTGAAACACACTCTCCAATATATGGTCGCTTAATCTTTGATAAAGGAGCAAAAAATATTAAGTGGAGCAAAGAAAGCCTTTTCAACAGGTGGTGCTGGGAAAACTGGGTAGCTACATGTAAAAAAATGAACTTAGACCTTCTAACACCGTGCACAAAGGTCAGATCAAAATGGATCAAAGATCTCAACATCAGACATGAATCCATAAGGTACATAGAAGAAAACATAGGAAAAACGCTTTACGACATCAAATCTAAGGGCATCTTCAAAGATGAAACAGCACTGACAAAGCAAATGGAAGCAAAGATAAACAAATGGGATTATATAAAACTGAAAAGCTTCTGCACCTCAAAAGAAACAATGACCAAAATACAGAGACAGCCCACAGACTGGGAAAGAATATTCACTTACTTCCCATCTGATAAGGGGTTAATATCCAGGATATATCGGGCACTGGTAGAACTCTACAAGAAGAAAACAGCCAACCCCATCAAAAAATGGGGAGAAGAAATGAACAGAAACTTCAAAAAAGGAGAAATTCGAATGGCCAAAAGGCATATGAAAAGGTGCTCTTCATCACTAATCATCAGGGAGATGCAAATCAAAACAACAATGAGGTATCATCTCACACCACAGAGACTGGCACACATCCAAAAGAGCAAGAACAACCGGTGCTGGTGGGGATGCGGGGAGAAAGGGACTCTCATCCACTGTTGGTGGGAGTGCCGACTGGTCCAGCCCTTTTGGAAAACAATATGGACATTCCTTCAAAAACTAGATATTGAGCTCCCATTTGACCCAGCAATACCACTCCTGGGAATATACCCTGGAGACCCAAAAACACACAGAAGAAACACTATCTGCACTTCTATGTTCATTGCAGCACTATTCACAATAGCCAGAATCTGGAAACAACCTGAATGCCCAAGAACAGAAGACTGGCTAAAGAAACTGTGGTACATCTACACAATGGAATACTATGCAGCTGTCAGAAAAGACGAAGTCACGGAATTTACATGCAAATGGATGGACATGGAGAGTATCATGCTGAGTGAAATTAGTCAGAAAGTAAAGGACAGATATAGAATGACTGCATTCATTAGTGGTATATAAATATATACTAGTGCTCTACTAATTATGGGAAATGTTAGTGCCACACTAGAACTGAACATTGAATGTACACAAAGGGAGTTACATGATAATCCCTAAATGTCTGTAGGGCAAGCCACAATGTGCAGAGAGAGAGAGAAATAAGAGAAATAGTGCCTGCTATAGAGGCAGGCTGGAGGAGGGGGGAGGGAACTTGGGGATATTGGTGGTGGGAATGGGGCACTGGTGGAGGTGCGGGTGCTGGAGAAATGTATGACTGAAACCCAATCATGAACATCTTTTTAATTGTATATTGCACGGTGGTATAATAAAAAATGAAAAAACCCTAAAAACCTACTTAATGCCAGAAGATCTATGTGATAACACATGAAGAGGCTCTAATCTTGTTCACTGAGAAAAGTTAGAGAAATCAAAGACAAAATCCAGAGTCAACTGTGATAATGGTCAAGATCTAAAAAAATGCATAACTCCAATTCAATGAATGTCTGCTGAACAGACCATTTCCCACAAATACTAGATTATAGGGAGTTTTATGGACTTATTTGGGACTATAGAAGTGGATGTCCACTATACTTTATTGAATATTGGCATATTCTCTTGTCCAAAGTTTACATGGGTAAGTATACTACAAGATTTTCCTTTTAAGATATTATCTATATTACATCTTTTGATATCACTACAGTTCATAATAACATAATCTCTCTGACTATTTTCTTAGTCTAATTAGGAGGAGAAAGGAGGTGGGCCACCTCAAAGAACCTGCAGGACCCAGCAAAAAATAAGCAAATTTAAGCAGAATACATCTACGAATTGAGTCACAGAATGCTTGAAATGAGAGGAAAATTCAATTTGGAATAGTAATTTTATGTTATTGTATTCTCACATGGTTCAAATTTACTACTCACCTAACCTAGAAACAGTCTCAAAGCTATGGCTCACAGTGCAAAAATAAATCACTGAGATTGTGTTTTTCTACCATTCAAAATGAAGGACACCAAAAGACAATAGATGGGTTAAGGCATATGCCTTGAATGTTGTTGACTCTTGTTCAATCTTCATACCCCATAGTTACCATGAATCACCAGATTCAGTCTTTGAGGACACAGGTGTTCTGTAGCCTGTTTCAGAGTGTGCCACTCTATCCTGTAGAGCATGATACTGTCCATGAAATTTTAAGCTAATTTCATGATTTAATTTTTCCTGACATCTGCATAGCAGCCCATTGTCTAGATGTTCCATACCTTCTTTAACTAGTTGTTTGTTCTGAGTCACTCAGGTTTGTTCCAGATTTTCACTGTATTGCATAGTGCTCTGCAAAATCATAGAAGTTCAGATGGTGTTTGTGCTGTGTGTTTGAGAAGCCTTAAGGGATATCCCTGGGTTCATACTGTAGCTCAATTTCTAGCTTTTGATGAGTGCCAGTAATGCTTTCCAAAAAGCTTTGATCAGGTGGCATTCCCACCAACAATGAAAGAGAGGAAATAGAATTCATTTCTCCCTGCATCCATGACAACACTGGTTGTTCTTTCATTTATTTCATATGTGCCAGTCTCTATCATGTGCAATGATATCTCCTTATTGTTTTGATTTGCATCTCCTTGATTAGTTTTGTAGAACATTTCCTTCAAGTGACTTTTGCCTATTTGAATTTCTTCTTTGAGGAAGTTTATATTCATTTCTTCTCCCCATTTTTTGATGAGGTTGGATTTTTTTTTGTAAAGTTCTACCGGTGACTTGTACATCCTGCATATTAACCCTTTATCAAAAGGTACTGGGTAAATAATTTTCTCAATCTGTGAGCTGTCTTTATACCTTGTTCACTGTTTCTTTTGTAGTGCAGAGATTTTTAGCTTAATGCAGTCACATTTGTTTATATTTTCCTCCACTTGCTTGGTCAATTATTTCATCTTTGAAGTTGCCTTTAGTTTCAATGTCATAGAGAATTCTACCCACACTTTTGTCCATGTAACTTATGGATTCAAGTCTGATACTGAGGTCTTTAATGCATTATGATCTGACTTATTTTTCTGCTTTTTCATGTCACACCTAGCAGTGCTCAGGGGCTATTCCTGACTATGCACTCAGAAATTACTTATTTTTTTTAATTTTTTTATCTTTTTATTAAATATTTTATAATACCACCGTGAGATATAAAATTACAATGTTGTTCATGTATAGAGGTTTCGATCATATAGTGTTCCAGCACCCCGCCCTCCACCAGTACCCATTTCCCACCACCAATGTCCCCAATTCCCTCCCCCTCCCATAGCCTGCCTAAATGGCAGGTTCTTTATCTCTTTTCTCTCTCCCTCTCTCTTTTTCCTTCTCTTACACATTGTGGGTTCCACTACATACACTAAGAGGCTATCATGTGCATTTTTTGCCTGTATTTAATGCTCAGTTCTAAGTTGGTATTAGTCCTTTCGACATTTATTCACACATGTTCGCTTCTCTGTCTTACTAACCTCTGACTCCCACACGTTTGCGGTAATTTCCACTTTTGGTAAGACCTCCTGATCCATGTTTTGGCTGACATTGGATTTTGGTGTCATAATATGTATATATATATATATATATATATATATATATATATATATAATTATGTCATGAAAATAAATGCAGTCATTCTATATCTCTCTCTTTCCTTCTGACTAATTTCACTCAACATGATCCTTTCCATATCCATCCCTTTATAGGCAAATTTCATAACTTCATTTTTTACTCAGGAATTACTTCTCACAGTGCTTTGGGATCATGTGGGATGTTGGGGATCAAAATCATGTGTCCACATGCAAGGCAAATACCCTCCCTCTGTACTTTCCCTCAGGCCCGTGATCTGACTTTCATGGCTGGCATTAGAGAGAAGTCTGAGTTAATATTTTTTGCATGTCCATTTTTCCCAGAACCACTTGTTAAAGAGATTTTTCTTGTTCCACTTCATATTTCTTGCTCCTTTATCAAAGATTAGTTGATCATATATTTGAGGGTTTGTGTAGTGATATTTTACTCTGTTTCATTGATCAGGGGGTCTGGCTTTATTCCAGTATCATCCTGTTTTAATTACTACTTCTTTGTAGCAAAGTTTGAAGTTGGGGAAGGTGATGTCTCCCATATTCTTTCCCCAAGGATTGCTTTAGCTGCTAGTGGGGACTTGTTTTTCATATAAATTTCAGGAATGTTTGATCTATTTCTTGAAAAATGTCATTGGTATCCTTACAGTGCTTGGAGTATTTATGTCTTTATAATGCTTTGGAGTACTGCCATTTTTACAATGTTGATGAATGCAACACCAAAAAATACTTTGATTCTAATATAAGCATTAGGCAACCTCTTAATGAAGTATATTACTACAGCACATATAATGGCAACAAACCACAAATCATTTTTGTTGATTTTTTATTTCCATTGAACATAAATTTTCAGTTCACATCATAATTATTTCATATATCTATTTGTCTGCTTATATAACTTAGGCTACCAATCTTAAAAAGTTAAGCAGTTAATACAATTTTTTTGTAATGTAATGAAACTATAAATAAGAGCTTTTTATATGCTAATATTGTAATAAAATTTATTTGTCATTGTATTATAACAATTATTTTCAGAAATTGTTTCATATGCTACATCATCTTCAAGAAATGTTCAAAACAATGAAACATTAATAAATTCTGTCAAACATCAAAACACTTTTTTTTTGAGTTGCACGCTCAGATTTATTACCATTAAAATACTTTAGAAAAGATGAATACATCTTCATATTCTCAGAAATGATTTCCATAAATACTTCATTGCTATTTAAGATTACAATAAATATGCCTTATGTAATAAGCAGTTGTGAATTCCTATCTATTAATGAACTTGAATAAAACAATTGGAAAAAGTGTGTAACTTGAGGATTCTAAATTATTTTTCTTTTTGGGTCACACCTGGCAATACTCAGGGTTTACTCCTGCCTCTGCACTCAGGAATTACTCCTGGCAGTGCTCAGGGGACAATATGGGATGCCAGGGATAGAACCCGGTCAGCCATGTGCAAGGCAAATGCCCTACCCACTGAACTATCGCTCTGGCCTGGATTCTAAAAAATTTTTTTAAAGTCATATTTATCTTACTGCTAAATTAAAATGTCTCTGCCAGGCATTTTTATTTAAGTACTATTTAATTTGTAAATTAAATAAGTACATTGGAATACAGTTTAAAAATAATTAGGAATATAGTGGGATTGTGTCAGTTCTTTGCAATTAGAACAAGATTGAAAAATAAATCAGAATTTTGAATATTCACAAACAAGTTTAATACTGGTGTGTGTGTGTGTGTGTGTGTGTGTGTGTGTGTGTGTTGCTCAGGATTATTCTGGCTCTGATTTCAAGAATAACTCCTGGGCTCCTGGTGGGCTCCAAGACAACATGGAATGCTGGAGAATCAACTTGGGTCAGCTGTAGTCAAACAAGCACCCTGTCTGCTATACTGTCTCTCTGTGATGTATACCAATTAATTATGAGTTTATTTTTTGTGTGTGTGTGTGTGTGTGTGTGTGTTTTGTGATGGTGCGGGCTGGTGCACACTGCTTGCACTCAGGAACTTCATTTTAGAGAGACCATTATTAGGAAAGTTGACATAGTTAAAATATTTGGGGATAAGTTATCAAAAACCAGGAATTAGGACTTCCAACTCAAATATGTTATATCATTTTTAAATTAAATTAAATTTTAACATTTTTTATTATACACAGTGTGATCACAATTACAAAAATGTTCATGATTGGATTTCAGTCATACATTATTCCAGCACCAGCACCTCCACCAGTGCCGTATTCCCTATTCTCACCACCAATGGCCCCAAATTCCCTATTCCCTAACCCCTTCCCCAGCCTGCTTCTATAACAGGCACTTTTCCTCTCTCTCTCTCTCTCTCTCTCTCTCTCTCTCTCTCTCTCTCCTTCTCTCTCTCACATTGTGGTTTGTCCTACAAACATTTAGGGATTATTATGTAAAGCCTTTGTATACATTTGATGCTTAATTTAGTTTGGAGTTAATATTTCCCACATTTAGTAGAACACTGGTATATATGTATATTCCATTAATGAATGCAGTCATTCTATATTTGTCCTTTTCCTTCTAATTTTACTCAGTCAAACTGGCTTCAGAAAAGGAATTAGCACAATCCACCAATCCACATGGTAACCCAGCTCATTGAGGTTTATAGGGAGTTCAAGATGATGCTCTGTATCACATTCATTGATTTAAAGAAAGCCTTTGATTCTGTTGAGATCAAAGTGGTCATCAAGCCCTAGCCCAACAAGGCATTCAAACCCAATACACCAAGATCCTTCATGAGCTGTATTACGGATTCACCACCAGGATCTCACCATTCTACAAGGAAGTGATCATTGATGTCATAAGAGGGGTTCGGCAGGGTGATACCATTTCACGAAACTCTTCAGTACCACCCTCAAGAATGTCATGCGACAATTAGAATGGGAAGGGGAGTGAAGATAGATGGTTGACAACTACACCATCTCCGCTTGGCTGATAACATCGTTCTAATAACACCAAACATTAGCCAAGTGGCACAAATGCTAGCTGACTTCGACCAAGAATGTGGAAAGGTAGATCTACAGCTGAATCTCAATAAAGCAATGTTCATGAAAAATGAACTAGTTCCAGCTGACCCATTTACACTTATCGAAACAAACATCTCTGAATGCAGCAGTTGTGTGTACCTAGGTCGAGAACTCAAGATGATGAACGACCTAAAACCTGAGCTGTGCAGGAGGAAGGAGCAGCATGGAACACCTTCAAGAGTGTTGAAGAAGAACCTCCGGCTCTGTGCACATCTCTTCGATCCCACTGTTCTTCCTGCATTAACGTATGCCTCAGGGACCTGGGTCCTATGAAAGCAGGATGAGAACGCTATTCGGGTCTCCAAAAGAGGAATCAAAAGAGCTATGCTTGGAATTTCACACCTCACTCAAGTGAGAGAAGGAATTCAGAGTTCCGACCTCCGTCTATGATCATTGATTATTGAGAGTCAGGGATGCTGTCTCATTTGCCAAGGCATCGAAAATCAGATGGGCTGGACATGTAATGTGATTTGGAGACGACCCCTAGACTAGAACCATTACTGACTGGATCCCACTGGATGTCAAAGATCACGTGGCCACCAACCTACAAGTTGGTCAGACTTCTTCGTCAAGACTCTGACCAAATGGTTTGAGGCTCTTTGTATTCCTGGAGCAAGCAGAAGCCACTGGGCTACACTGGCATGTGACAGGGACAAATGGAAATGTTACTGGTGCTCGCTCGAGCAAATCGACGAATAATGGGATGTCAAGTGGTCAAGTGATTAAGTGATGATAGTCTCCATGTCCATTCATTTGCAGGTAAATTTCATGATTTCATCTTTACTGACAGGTGCATAATTATCCATTTTGTAGATATACCATAGTCTCCAACTCAAATATTTTAGACTGATGCTACTTTCCTTTTGAAATTGCTTATTTATTTATTTATTCATGCATCCATCCATCCATTTATTTATTTATTTATTTATTTATTTATTTGCTTTTTTGGGTCACACCTAGCAATGATCAGGGTTTTTCCTGGCTCTGCACTCAGGAATTACTCTTGGTGGTGCTCAGGGGACCATATGGGATGCCGGGATCAAACCCAGTCTGACACGAGCTGGCCACATGAAAGGCAAACGTCCTACCCACTGGACTATCGTTCTGCCCCCAGAAATTGCTTATTTAATGCTTTAAAAATATTAACAAAATTTACCCCAGGCAATTAAAAACATACTGACCGGTGTGGTTGGAATGAGACAGCACCACATTGATAAAATGATTTCCAGCTTCACAAATCTGAAAAATATTTTAACCTTTTAAGTGTGCTATATCCATGACTTGAAATATTCTAGAGCTACTTATAAATGTAATGTATACATTTCAAAGATACAAGAGATATAATGTTACTCAAATTGTACGGATATGCAATTTTGTGTCTAACAATGAAACAAGTAATTTTGGCAGATTTTGACCGCTTTCAAATACCTAGGTTGAAATGACTTTGTTTATTTTTTGTTTGTTTTGCTCTTGGTCTACACTGAGTCATGCTCACTCAGGGATTACTCTAGCTCTGCACTCAGGGATTATTTCTGGTTAGGCTCAGAGAATCTTATGTAGTGCTGGGAATTGATCCTAGGTCAGCAGCATGCAAGGTGAGAGCCCTCCCTACCTGCTGATCTATCCTTCAACCCTCAAATGACTTTGTTGATAAAGTTATGTTGTTTATATATCTTGTATTTTTAGGAGTGGTAACTTTTAATTCCATGAATAAAGAAGTCATTACACTGATATAGATTGTGCATAAGCCTGCTTATTCTAATTTTATTAATATAGGATCAATTCTTCTAATGCAAGGGTACCAATTTGATTTATACATTCTTGTTTTTTTTTTTTGGGTCATATCCGGCAATGCTCAAGGGTTACTTGTTGCAGGACTCCTCTAAGAGCCTCTGCATCTGCCCTGGATTGCCTCCCTGCAGGTCACTTCATAGATACGGGGGTAGTCTAAATGTGGCAGTTTATCTGACCATGTATTCTATACTGACTGATATAAATATTCTCTCATGCTACCACAATCATCATGGGGCTAGCTAGATCTTATCAGCATATTTGTCTGGCCACGTTGGATCTCTAAGTAATTAGACCAGAGAGAAATGCTGTTTGCCTCCAAGCAAGCAAACATGGCTCCCTGATAACTCAAAGGCAACTAAAATACAAAACTACGTAAAGTAGAGGAGACTCTTGTGAAGGCTTGGATAAATATTTAACTGGCATTAGTATTAGTCTTTGGTACAGAGGCATGCCATCTCAGAAACCCCCTTCTCTACCCTATAAAGGCATTTCCAGGCAGATCTTGGCTCAAAACATTAGCATATAATAGGGCCTAGGTGAGGTGCTGGGAGAAATTACCTGAGGGCATTTGACCCTTCCTGTTTCCCATAATAGTGGGAGGTCTGAGTTGCAGGGTATAAAACCAGCCTGCTTCCTCTCTCTCTCTCTCTCTCTCTCTCTCTCTCTCTCTCTCTCTTTCCTGGGCTCTCTTTGTGGGCTTGCACTCTTCTTGGGAGTCTTGTCTTTGTCTCCTCTCTACAGGGCCTTTACACATTGTGGCCACCATCTTGGCCTACACGTGGCTGGGGTTCTAGCCGGAAATCCTAAGCACAGGGTTTTTCCTATTGCTGACTTGTATGCCTGAACCTGTGATAAGTAAAGCCTTTTAAAACTGCATCGGATTCCTGAGTCTTCATTCATTCCCCACTGGCTTCGGAGGTAGAAGGGAACTCACTTCCCTATTGGGGACTCCCGCAGTGATCTCGGACAGTTACTCCTGGCTCTTTGCTCAGGAATTACTCCTGGCAGTGCTCGGGACCATATGGGATGCCAGAGATCGAAACCCTGTCAGCCGTGGCGCAAGGCAAATGCCCTACCTGCTGTGGCTATCGCTTTGGCTCCTGATTATATACATTCTTATCTATAAGTTTTTGTTTTAAATACGCTTGAAAGATTTGTTTTTGTAGTTATTTAGAAGACAATTCTGAATTTTTAAATACTTTATAGTTAGAAATATTTACATGTAAATAAAAATCTATTATGAGAATCTGACCAACTTGTTGAGAAGATTAACACTTGAATATAATAGTTTTATCCATATTTACCTCATCGACAGGTAATAAAATATCCATATGCAGTTTCCTAGTTTTCTCTCAGTTCTAGAGCAGTTACATTCTATTCTCCTCTATCTTCATTAAAGATATTAAAGCTATGATATACTCTTCCCAGTACTTTCCCTCAAAAAAAGACCTGATTTATGCCAATGTACTATTCAGCTAAAGGTTATAAAAAAGGTATTATTAATAAGAAAATAATGTATTATATCTCCATGAGTATTTGTTTTTATAAAAAGGAGCAACCTAAGTGAGCCAATAACTGATGTTAAGAATAAAGTATTAGATCCAAGAGTTAATTTTAATACTTTGCAAGTTATTTTCTAGGTTTCTGATAATTACCTAGTCCTCTCATTTTCTACATTATTCAAGAAAATTAAAAAGACAAGAAAATTGATTTTTGAAGAAATGCTGAAATGCTGAAAAAATTTTTTTAAAAGTTTGTTTGCAGAAGGAATTGATGAGCTTTTGATAACAGTTTTTGAGAGTAAGAATAAAGTTGAGAGGAAGTGAGTAAGGTAATAGGATTTTATTCATATCAATTTTTTCTATGGTGAATTTTATATTTTCAAAACTCAAAAATGGTAAAATTAAATCATCCAAAATAATAATTGCCAACATTTGTAGGAATTAAATACGCATTATAAATTTTTTCTTTTAAAGAGAATATTTTATTACATTAGGTATCACAGAATAGTACTATAGAGACAGAAGAAAAAAGCACTAAAAAGAGCAGAATAAAATATTGTCATTGCTGTTGGTTAGTCCTCAAAATAATGACTCACATATGAGTAACTAAAAATTGACTATAATCATAATATAATCAATTTTTAATATGTTATTTTCATTTTTGTTTTGTTTTCTTGGGGACATGTCTAGAGGTGCTCGGGCCTCATTCCTGAACTCTGCATTAAAAAATGCATCCTGCCAGGACTCAGGGTACCATATAAGGGGATGTAAAATGAAACTAGGTCACCCACATGCAAGGCTAGTACCTAGGTGCTATATTATATCTCTAGGCCATAGTATATAATTGTCACACCATTCTTTCAATAAGGCTTTCTTTGTAATAAAGAGTGTATAAATTAGTAAATAAAGACTACATAGTATAGAATGCTATCAATAAACTATTAGAAATATATGCATGAATAAAAGCAGAATGTACATATGTACAGAGAGGTTCATCTGAGATATTTTTACCAAGTATAATGTGTGTTTGTACCTCGTATAAAATGGAAGATTGTACCTCGTATAAAATGGAAGATTGTACCTCGTATAAAATGGAAGTTACTTATTTAAAACTTCAGAGAGATATAACTGTGTATAAATCCTAGGAGTTAATAATTGAGATTTAGTCTATCAAGGGCAGAAAGGAGAAAGTTAAGAGTGAAATCCTGATATTAGTAGGATATGATGCTAAACATATGTCTAGTAAAATTGCATTACTAATTGATGTGTAGTCAAATTAAAAAAAATAAATGTGACATTTAGATAGAATATCTGATAAAAAGAACTTAAAAGTTAAAAAAGAATTGTGTTCTAATGAAAAGGCATACTTTGCTTTTTAACTTTTTAACTAGATTTAAATTAAAACTATGTGCATATGTATTTGTTTTTATTTGACTTGCAAAACTTTTCTGTGAGAGTTTTGTAAAATGGTAAAAGTGCAGACAATAAAAATTGCTAAGTTCTATTTTTCAAATTGTACAACATTTCAAATAATCCTAAAAAGCCTTATAGATGAGATAACATTTTGATTAAAACATTGAGAACTAATGATTTAATTCTGGGAAGTTATTTGTTTTACTTCATTTAATTCCATTTAAATGAATGTATATGATACAAAACACTATATTTTCCACATCAAAATTCTCAAGGACAATCTGTTATGCATTTTTACTTATATAGCTATTAAAGCATAAATAGAAAATAATAAAAACATACATACCAGAAAATTTATAGCAGACACTGTAATTTGTCTGTTTCCAAATGCTAGAAAGCAAAAAATTGAAGACATTATATGAACATTCATTCTGGATTATTATAACGTGGACATAAAATAGACAATTTTATTGAGTATCACTATCCTCTGTAGATTATACTTTTGTAGCAAAGGGATTAAAATAGTTTGAGTGCATGTGCACTTTTGTAATAGTTTAATGCTAGTTTGAGCACAAAGTGGAATTTATTCTTAATTTTTATTTTGAACGTATTTGAAGGCAAATTTAACCTATTTCATTGGTCACTATTATGATCCAGGAATTTTTGTTTTTAATTTAAGTTTAATTTTTTTAAAGAAAAACTTTTTCAATAATAATTTCTACTTTTGCATATGTTGTGTACAGGCAATATTTGAAGAGTACAGTTTTATCACACAAATAAATATTCTAGAAGGATATAGTCCTTTTCTTAAAATAAAAAATATATATTTATATTACTTTATATTTTCAAAGTACAGGAATGGAAACAGGCAAAGCTGAAATTAGATGGTCCCAAATTATCTGTTTGCTCATGACAGATAAATTAGATCATACAAATTTACTAGAAAATAAAATTTCATAATAAGTTCATTATCTGAATTAGCAGTTGCCTTTCTTCAAATTGTATGTGGCATATCTTTAGCTATACATTATATGTCTTTACATAAATATAACATAACTACGTTACATGTATACATATTAACAAATAAAAATTAACACAATGCCTCATTTTGAATTACATTTTTATGTACGAATGTGAGGTTTATTCCAACTTTTACAAATATCCAATTATCGTTAAAACTGTGAGAGAATCTGCATTATGACATGCAATCTGACTCGCCTCAGGCTATAAATAGAATCCAACATGTCACTTTAATTTACATATGGTCCTGCCCTAAGTATGACTCTGCCTCCTGGGTTCCTATCAATTGCATTTGTTTAAACAACGCTTGAAATGTGGACACAGTATGCAAAGTTAGGTCTGTGTCTGCTTTCTTTAGTCTCAGCACGCACGTCATAGCTCTTAGAAATTGTTCCTTGGCCTGAAATCAGTCATATGTGGATTCAGAAAGGACCAGTTTTATTTAATCTGGTGTTGTAAACTTGCGCCTCCCAGGCAATTTGCAGGATTTAGTTCTTGCCTTAAGCTCAGGTATTGTAAAAGCAGAGCTTTTGGGCTAAGGGGCTGCTGCAAAGTCCCACGCGGAGGGCATTTGCCCTACCTGGTTTGATCCCTGGCATCGTATATAGACCCACGAGCACCGCCAGGAGTATTTCCTGAGTGCAGAACCAGGAGTAACCCCTGAGCATCGCCGAGTGTGATCACAAAAAAGAAAAAAAATATTTCAGGCTTAGACCCCAATTTTTAATTTACCAATGTCTACACACAGGGAAAAGTTTTGCTTTTGCTTTGTTTTGTTTTTGGCAGCTTTTAACAGTTTGCTCCACTCCACACGGTTCTCTTGTGGAGTCTCAGTCTCTAGTTTGCTAATCAGTTACTAATTTTTGGTCCATAGTGAGACTCTTCTCTCAGATAACCATATGGTGGCTGGTTTCCCCAGCAAATTTCTCCACAGATTTCCAGGAAGGATTCTTCATTAAATTCCATTTTTGTTGTGCTGTCTCTAGTGCTCTTTTTAGTTGGCCCTATATGTCTCCCAACTATCATATATTGAATTATAATACTAAAATTTAGGATAAGCTCTAAATCTTAGTGTAATTTTTGTGAAGACAGGAACTTTTGGAGATGTCTTTGATATATTAACACTATAACTTATAGTATTACCTATAGAGGTGAAAATAATATAGTATAGGGTTTTCCCATGCAGAAATATCTACAAACCAGTAAATGGTTTAAAGTACATTTTCTAGTAAGATATTTTAAAACTGAGTAACATGATATAGAAAACATTTCTACATCCTAATTTTTTAGTATTTTAGAATTGAGTTTTAATATTGACACCTATTTTTTAGTACTTAAGAATTGCTTTGGGAATTATAATCAATTACTATTAACATGATAAGCTAGATCTGTTTATTTCAGCAAAGACTGACATAATTCAGGAAGTAGGTTTTGTTAATTCTAAAACGCTTACTTCTATTTATTTCAAACTTTATAAGAGCTAGAACTATCTCATAAATGTCATTGTATCAACACTTGTTGATATTCAACTTAGCTAAGTGTACTTTATGGACTAGAGTAAAACACAAAGAGATAAATATCCACAGTAAAATGAAGAAACAAAAAAGATTGAAAGAGAAATAAATGGTGATCTTTGATGAAGAATCCAGGTATGTTTCCCTGGAAATAAGAAATTGAGAATTTAGATTTATTATGCACATTTTCCCAGAATTGCTTCATATGAATCAAGAGCCAAGAGCTAAATCAAGCCTTTGTTTGTTTGTTCTGTTTTAAGGCTACACCGGGAAGTGCTCAGGACATACTCCTGGCTCTATACTTAAGGTTCACTCCAGCAGTGCTGGGGTGACCATGTGTGGTTTTGGAGATAGAACCTGAGTAGGCTCTGTACCTGCTATGGGTCACTGCGCTCCAAGTGCCAAGACACTTAATAAAGTTATCAAGAGGATAGCTCAAAGATCTTTCCATATTGAACCATAATTAAATGAATACTTAAATGTTTTTAAACAACTAAAGGTTGAATATATAATTATGCAGAATTTTGTCTTTTAAATATTTACTTACTTATTACTCTGTTACTTTGGGGATTTACAATTGCCCATATTTTTTTGTAGAGTTTCTATTGGAAATAAAAATAAAAGCAAGTCAGACAGATTTTGTCTTTTAAGTTTACATATTTTAATGGAGGATTATGAAGAAGAAATTAAATCATATTTTCTTGATTTTGCTATGTTTTAGTATATTTTTTACATCATTGCAATGTGGTTTAAACAAGAATCTTTGTGTTGGCAACTTAGTAGTTTAAGAAGAGAGTTTACATACATGGCGGTGTATACTGTGGATGATTAATGTAGTAGGCAATCCAAGTAGTGAATCCCCAATAAAAGGCACAACCCTTTAAAAAAATACAATAAAAGTTAGTAAAGCATGTGTACAAAAAATATGTGTATATATACTTATATAAAACTCATGCAATTTATGAACCACAGTATTTAACTTTTATAGAAAAAAATGAAAAATTTAAAGCCTGATCAATAGAATGTTTATCAATAAAGTAGAATTTTTTTAGAAACATGTTTGTTGTATTACTGAGTTGTGCATTTCTTAATTTAAGCTTTATAATTATAAACTGATATTTGGCAAATGGCCAAATGTAATAATAGATTTCAGAAAGAATTTTTAAGAATCACTGTCTCACTGTATTGCTGTCTTCCAGTTCATCATCGATTTGCTCGAGCGGGCCCCAGTAACATCTCCATATGTCCTGTCTCATGCTAGTAGAGCCCAAGGGCATCTGCTTGCTCCAGGAACATAAAGAGCCTCAATCCATTCCGGAATGAGGTCTGTAATTGTTACTGGTATTTGGCATATCAAATACAACACGGGTATCTTGCCAGGCTCTGCCGTGCAAGTAGCATACTCTTGTAGTCATCTCTAAGTCCAGCATTTATTGATGAACCACAAGCGGCAGGGCAAGCCGGGCTGTGATAGGCTGGTCTGCTGGGTGGAGTTCTGACGAGAGAGAAGTCCAGATGAGGAATATGGAGGCCCTCATGGAGTGGGGGGTCGTCTGGCTTGTTGCAAGGCTCTGCTGGGGTGGCGGGCCAGGGCTAGAACCTGCCATCCCTCCTGGGCGCCTTGTGAGTGGCTGAGCACAGAGAGAGCAAGTAGCAGCTCTGCCCCATGTCAGTGCAGATGTTTATATGCATGGAAGAATTGTGTTAAGTGAATATATGTGTTGATAAGGAGTGTCAAAATCATCCATATATAGCCAGATGAATAGCAAGCACTCCTAACCACTTGGGTGAATTGATTACAAAGGAATAAACAGGTAGTATTCCTGTAGAAGTGGAATACTTCTAAGTATAAATAGGGGAACATATTAAGAATATGTTCCCTTATTTTTATGGAGGGAGGTGCTAACTTATCTAGAGGTTCATGCATATAATGTACTGGCTCCATCCCCACCATCACCTATATAACATGGCCTGCACTCAAATGCACCCTGGGTAAGCTCAGGGGGCATTTGGAGGTTTATATATCGAGTAATAAGTATAATAAAATAATTGTAATAATGAATATCTATGTGTAATGAACTAATAATCTTTCCCCAACAATAAAGTAATGAAATAATTATTTAATTATTGAGGTAATGCATCTTGACTGAAAAGGAAATCAACTTGTTTATAGGAGACTTATGGACTAACCTTATATGACTATAGAAGTTTTAATATCTCAGTAAAAATAGTGAGCTCAGTTATTTCTGATGTCATTAAGACATTTAGACTTTACTGTATTTTTGCAATTATAACTGTCTTGTTAAAATTTCAAAAAAACATGTATTTGTTGAATAAACAAAAATTTTTTTCTAAGGGTTTAATTCCTATTGAAAATAATTATTAAATTGAAGAATAAATCAAAATGGGGCTGGAGCGATAGCCCAGCGGGTAAGGTGTTTGCCTTGCACGCGGCCGGCCTCTGCCGGCCTGGGTTCGATCCCGGCATCCCATATGGTCCCCCGAGCACCACCAGGAGTAATTCCTGAGTGCAAAGCCAAGGAGAAACCCCTGCGCATCGCCGGGTGTGACCCAAAAAGCAAAAAAAAAAAAAAAAAAAAAAGAATAAATCAAAATGAATTAAAATTGAAATAGAATATTTAAAATGGAATAGGTTGTCTGTGTGATGTTTATTTTCACCTCAAAAAATTCCAAGTTTTCACTTTTTTGAAGTGATTTATTTCCACATATCACTC
Organism: Cryptotis parvus; assembly: GCA_021461705.1. Classification (NCBI taxonomy): domain Eukaryota; kingdom Metazoa; phylum Chordata; class Mammalia; order Eulipotyphla; family Soricidae; genus Cryptotis; species Cryptotis parvus. Next base: position 7,800 of record JAJIBD010007525.1, on the reverse strand, counting down.
CATAATTGCCCTGCTGTTTTTACAGTCTAGAGTTGTTTTATAAGCTTTGACACATCATTTTAGAGACTAATAATACATTATTTTATTTGTTTGTTTATTTATGACCATGAATTGCAAAGTTTTTAGAAGCACAATATTAAGATTAAATGTTGCAACTCCAAACCTACCATCAGTGTTAATGTTCCTCTACCAATGAATGATCCATCATAGTGTGGGGGTTCCTCTGGCTTCTTCCGAGGCTCTATGGGGATGATGGGCCAAGGCCAGAACTTGCCCTCCCTCTTGAACGCCTCATGACCAGCTGAGCACAGGGAGAGCCAGTAGCATCTCTGCCCTGTGTATCTGTTTTACCCGCACCATGATGGCAGTCATTTTCAACATCCGACTCCACAGCTCATCAGAGCTCCACCTGGAGACACAGATACCAGAACCAGAGACACAGATACATGGGGCAGAGCTGCTACCAGCTCTCCCTGTGCTCTGCTGATCATGCGGCGTCCGGGAGGGAGGTCGAGTTTTAGCCCTGGCCCACCATCCCAATAGGAGCCTCGGAAGAAGCCAGAGGAACCTCTGCACCATGGTGGCAGCCTTTTCAACATCTGGACTCCATAGTTCGTCAGAGCTCTGCCAAAGAGTAAAGCTCATCTCAAGCCCTGCTTGTCAGAGTCCCACCCTATAGAGACAGCCCAGGTATGCTCAGAGATACAGATAGTTCTCCTCATTGTGCTCGGCTGCAAAGCCACCATGTAGTTCATCAGTAAATGAATGAACTAAGAGCCTACCTACTACTGAGAGTATCTTATCTCATGGCAGAGCCTGGCTAGCTACCTGTGTCGTGTTCAATATGCCAAGTACAGTAACGATGATGGACCTCATTCCCATGACCTGACCAAATGGTTTGAGGCTCTTCATGTTCCTTTGAGAGTAGATGCCCTAGGGCTACACTAGCACAGGACAGGGATGAATAGAGACGTTACTGGTGCCTGCTCGAACAAATCGATGATCAATGGGAAGACAAGTGATAAAAGTGATACCAATGAACCAAGTTTCCCTGCATCTTTTCATAACCTTTGCAAATTCATTTTAAATAATAATTACTTAAATTCTTCTTTGTCAAGACCCTAAACAAACGGTTTGAGGCTCTTCGTATTCCTGAAGCAACCAGATGCTATTGGGCTACAATGGCATGTGATAGGGTCAAATGGAGATGTTACTGGTGCCCGCTCTAGCAAATTGATGAATAAAGGGATGTCAAGTGATCAAGTCAAGAATTACTTAAATACATTTTGAATAAATAATAAAAAATGAGTTTAGTTTGGCTCACAAGCTTACCATATTGTTAATTCTTATGGTTTGGGTATACATAGTAGCCTCATGTATAACCACTACATGTTCAATATCTTGGTTCATCTATGGTCTTTACAATAAGTGACTTTTAGAAAACACTGAGAAAATTATTTTAAACTTTATATAGGGACCATAATTTTTGGGAAAAAAATTCATAAATACAAATCGATTATGTGATGAATGAGAAAAATGATGTATTCACTATTTCTTAGAACAAAGAAATCCATTTAAACTAACTATGGTAAATATGGTATTTATAATCACTCAGTTACAAATATATATTTATAAGGGTATTAGTTTGTGAGATTCTTCCTCTTCATTGGCATTTAAATATGTGATGTACTTAAGAATAATAATATATATTTTAAGAATAATAATATATTTAAGAATAGTAATATATAAGAATAATAATCATTTCCAAAACTAATTGTTATATGTATAATATGGATTGCAGAAAAAAGTTTATCACAATTGCACAATTAAAAATTATACACCTATCATTTATTGGTTGACAGTAGCATCAATTAAATATTTCACCTAGCAAATGTCACTCCATATAAAAAATTGTTTTGTCTTTTTGAGTCACACCTGGGGATGCTCAGGGTTCTGCATTCAGGAATGCTTCCTGGCAGTGATCGAGGGACCATGAGGGATGCTGGGGATAAACTGGGTTGACTGGGTGCAAAGGATACACCCTACTTTCTGACTATCACTCCGGGGCCCACAATGCCATTTTTGGAGCAGACTATATAAGCTGTTTTAAGTGATATTGTTACAGTTGAAAAGAAAAATATAGGTTTGAGGGTAAGTAAATAATTAAAATATTTTATATATGATTCAATCAAATTTCTCAGTAACAAATGAACGAGCATATTAAGCATACCTTTATCAAATTTTTCAAAGGTGAATGTCCTGCAGAAACTTTGTGAACAAATAAGGTTTCCAAAATAAACCGAATGTAGTGTATACAATGGCAAAAACAGGCCAAACTATAAAGAAAATAAAACAACACATTAAAATTTCTTCCAAAAACCTGAATTCCCTCATGTATACTTTAGTTTACTGAAATATGTCATGTTAAGATCCTTTCCAAAGATGTTATTTCTGCCATTGAAAAGTACAAGTATTTTTAATATTTTTATTTAGAAAACTCACATGTATTAAATAATGAAAAAATACTGCTTCAATAATTTTTAAATTTATTTTGAGAACACTATAAATATTTTATACCAATTATAAAAAATATGTTCATACTTGCCCAGAAATATGAATAAGTACAGCAATTGTAAATGTGTTCATAAAAAATATCAATGTTTAAGCAGTTTGCTAGTTAAGAACCTATTTAGAAGTATTTGATATTTTATAATAGTGACAACAATTTGATATTTTATAATAGTGACAACTATTTGTTCTTTGCTTTTTTTAATTTTTTCTTTTTTCCCCTCTTGTTGGTTCTGGGGCCACTTATGACTAATATATATTCATGGCTAATTCCTGGCTCTATGCACAGGGATTATTTTATTATTATTATTATTATTATTAATTATTATGTTTTATTTTTGCTCTTTTGGAATCACACCCGGCAATGCTCAGGGGTTGCTCCTAGCTCTGCACTCAAGAATTGCTCTTGGTGGTGTGCAGCAACCATATTCGATGCCAAAGATTGAATCTGGGTTGTCCTCATGCAAGGCAGACACCCTCCCCTCTGGAATATCTCTTTGCCCTCCTTTTTTGGGCTTATTCTCAGGGGTTACTCCTGGATCTGCACTTATGAATTACTCCTGGCAGTGCTCAGGGACCATATGGGATGCTGGTGATAGAACCCAGCTTGGCGCATGTAAAGGCCCTCCCCGCTGTACTATCTCTCCTGGTCCCGGAATTACTTCTGAGTCTTGGGGGACCATATGCAGAGATGGGGACAGAGCAAGGGTCAACCATGTGCAAGGGAAGCACCTTAAACCCTGGACTATCTCTCTAGGCAATAATTACTTTTCCATTTTCAGTATGTCTTCTCTTTAAATACAGAAGATTGACAAATAATTTTGAGTTTCATTTTCAATCAAGTCAATTAAGTGCTTTCTAAAAAATTTATTTATCTTATACCTAGCTACATTGCAATGCTTTCTTTGCCATTATATATTTGCTTTTGTTGCTATTGTTTGATATTTTCACTTCATTCACATAATTGTATTTTACTTTGTTTTATTACTTTATAGGGGGATACAGTCAGGACTGATTGTGAAGCCCAGAAGCTACTGCCTGTTTTCATGTGATGAGTTCTCAAATTTACTACTTTAAAGCTGACTTCTGTTTCCATTACACAAAGAAATTTCAAAACATTTTCTTAAAAAAGACATTACAGAACTCTAGTCCAGGTTGGTTCATCCCTTTTATTCTATAAAAGTACCTAAACATTAAATACATGCTTAACTTATTCACTTATCCATTAAAAACTATTTTATTTTACTGCACAGGTATAATTTTAAGCAAAGAAGACAGAGGGAGATATGAAAGTACATCTCTATAGTACGTACTAATTTACGCAAATGCCAGTGTGTGGATCTGCTTTCCTAGTAAAAAAATAAATTGTTGGATCTCTGTTAAGGAATGAGTAAAAATTTCTTACGCTGTGTAAGAAATGTCTAACTTTTAAGCTTCTACTTGAAGCTTGACTAGATTTAGAAAAAAGTGATAAATAAGAAATGAGGAAGAGAAATGTAAAAACATTCCTCTTATGTACAAACATGCACAAAACCTTTCATGACATTCCTTTCATGTAAAGTTCAGCATAAGAAAGGACATTAGTGTTGCCACAGTGCAGAGAATAGTGGAAGAGGAAGCCTGGTCTCCCTTGTCCACTGTTGCTTGTGGCTCCATTGTACTGACTGAAATACATGTCTGTATTTTTAGACATTCTAGAAAATTCCTGGACTTTCTCTGAGACTAGGTGGTTTTCACTTTCCGAAGATATAAATCCTGCCTCAGCTCTTGGGTTCAGAAGACCAAGAGATAACATGGGCAATACCTGGTCATATGGTGAAATATGTAACCTTCATTTGTATCACTTGTCTTCCTGTTGTTCATTGATTTGCTTGAGCGGGTACCGTAACATCTCCATTTGTTGAGAATGAGGTCCATTATTATTACTGCTTTGGGCATATTGAATACACCATGGGTAGCTTGCCAGGCTCTGCTATGGCTCTGGGTTCATCCCAGGGGGCTCAGTCTTTTTCTATGTCAGACCATCAACCATCCAGGGCCCATGGGGTAGAGCTCTGGGTGTAGACAAGCCTGTCTCTTGTCTGCCACCTGCCAACGCAGCTGGGCACTGCAGCCACACGTGCAACACCTCTAGGGGTGGAAATATGTAACCTAAAAGGCCTTACGTAAAAAGGACAGTCCCCATCAACCTAATGGTGAATGCAGGAAAGTAACCTCATCTTGTAATATAAACAGCTTCTATATGAACAAGTCCTCTTTGGGAAACTAATGGGAATCCTTTGATGCTTTGATGAGTAACACAAAGATCTAGTTTCCCATAAAAGGAAACAAGTCATACTTGATCTTATACTAAATTTCTTCTCTTCTGGGAAATTTCTTTCTTTCAATTTTCCAATAAAACCTCTTTGAGTCTGAATCTATATTACTCATTATTTACATTTTTGAAAATATTAAAAAAAAACTTGAGAACTGTGGACAAACACAGAGATCCACCGTCACCACTCCGTATCAATAAGAGAAAAAGGAAAAGCCGGATGTGAAATGTGAGTCAAAAGGTAAAATAATCTGAGGCCAAGAAGATAGCTAAGAGAGCTGGGACGCATGTCCTGGATGCACAGAACCCGCGGTCTGAGCCCTTACACCATGTGACCAAGCACACTGGGTGTTGTAGAGGTGCCCGTAGTGTTGGGAAATGCATACCCACTCATGACACAGGAAACTAAAACTGAGTTAAAATTGTTCTCTACATTATTCATTTCTATGACTTAAATTTTGCTTATTCAGCCATTTAAACTTTAAACATTTAATTATGTTCATTTTTAACAAGTTAAAAACCAATTATATATTAAAAATACTTTTTTATCTCATTCTGAGAAGTTATTAGCACAATATGCTAATTACTATCATTATTTGGTATGCTTTGATAACTATATTGTTCTTATTTTTTCTTTCTGATTCAAAGTAAAATTTAATTGTGATTTACTAAAGGTAACTTGCAAGGATTTACTGTCCCTCTTCTTTTCCTATAAAATGTTGCCTATGGTTTCAGAGGTATAGTCATATTATTCAACACATGTTTTCTCAATTCAAAAACTCTAAACCTTTTTGTATACGTCTTATCTTTCAAATATTTGTATTTCCATAAGAGTATTACTAGGTACTACTTTAAGATTCAATTAATAGTTCTGAACTTGTAAATCTGCAACTTATTTTAAACATATTATATGGAAGGAGAATTATGAGCCATAAGCACCTGTGCTCAAGGCTAATTCCTTGCTTATATGGTGCTTAGGAAATCAAAGCACCCTGCAATGGGCCAAGGATCACATTAAGGCCAGCCTATGCAAAGCAAGCATCTTATCCCCTTTAAAATTTTTTTCTGGCCCATAATTTGTATTATTAATATGTATTATTATGTATATGTATGTATATTTATTATGTGTATATATGTTTTTCGATTTATTGTTACTTATGATGCTTAAGCAAAAATTGAATATACTTATTATTTTTAAAAACTGCTTCTGGGGCCTGAGCCATAGCACAGTGGGGAGGGCATTTGCCTGCATGCGGCTGACCTAGGTTCGATCCCTGGCATCCCATTCAGTCCCCAAGCACCACCAGGAGTAGTTCCTGAGTGCACAGCCAGGAGTATCCCTTGAGCATTCCCTGGTTTTGTTTGACCCAAAAAAGCAGAAAATAAAAAAAAACTACTATTAAGTGATATCTGCTTACTGCCCACCACCTTATCTGTACTTATTACATCTAATACTTACTGTACTACTGGATGGCGTAATCTTCTAGAGCTTTCTTTGATGTCATATATATAAGGAGTCCTCAAATAAAAAGATGAGGTATATCAACAGTGGTCCTGTGTACTCAGCCAAAAAATACCTGAAAATAAGAAAGCAATTTGGATGAATAATAAAATTTTGTAGATCATGTTAGGTTAAATGTGACCATAAAATATTCACAAATTTTTTGTGAATTTATATCCACATAAAATATTCTAAACTTTCTATAGGAACTAGAAAACAAACAGCTATGAATTTATTATTCTGAAAGAATTGGAATATATGCTCATTTAAAAATATTATTCATACTAAAATGCAGGGTTTAAAATAGTACTCACATATGAAAGGATATCCCAAACTGGAAGTACCAAAGAGTAATAAAACACCTTTTGGACAATGCATCTTTTTTGAGGGAACTAGGAGAAATGTCTTATTAAACATGAAGTATCATTGGAATATAATTTCAAAATAAAGCAATAGAAGAAACAAATGCATATTAATTTCTGTAAAGGTAATGGCTGTCTACTAAAGAAAGAAAGGAATAATACAATCCAAAATGAAAATAAAGAAGCAAATGGATATTTTTTTTAAGTATTTTATTATACCACCGTGAGATATACAAATAAAAAAGATATACAATTAAAAAGTTCATGTTTGGGTTTTGGTCATACAGTGTTTCAGCACCCGTCCCCTCTACCAGTGCCCATCTCTATACAAATAAAAAGATATACAATTAAAAAGTTCATGTTTGGGTTTTGGTCATACAGTGTTTCAGCACCCGTCCCTCCACCAGTGCCCATCTCTATACAAATAAAAAGATATACAATTAAAAAAGTTCATGTTTGGGTTTTGGTCATACAGTGTTTCAGCACCCGTCCCTCCACCAGTGCCCATCTCCCACCACCAACGTCCCCCGGTTCCCTCCCTTACCCAGCCCTGCTCCGGCAGGTTCTTTATTTCTTTGCCTTTCTCTCTCTTTCTCTTTTCCTTCCCTTCCAGACTATGGATTACAGAACATACATTAAAAAGGTTGTCATGTGAATCCTTTGCCTCTATTTAATGCTCAGTTCTAGGTTGGCATTAGTACCCTCGACTATTATTAGCACCCTGTTCCATTTTCTGTCTTACCTAAACTCTGACTCCCACATGTTTGTGATAATTTCCACCTTTGACAAGACCTCCCGATATATGCTTCACTTGACCTTGGATATTGGTATCATAATATGTACATATATATTTATGCCATGCAAATAAATGCAGTCATTCTGTATCTGTCTCTCTCCTTCTGGCTAATTTCGCTCAACATAATCTTCTCCATGTCCATCCATTTATAGGCAAATTTTATAACTTCATTTTTCCTAACAGCTGCATAGTATTCCATTGTGTAGATGTACCAAAGCTTCTTTATCCAGTCATCGATTTTCGGGCACTCTGGTTGAGA